>VDFB02336543.1:430472-561113 GCA_007258455.2 Sequoia sempervirens
CAAATTTCATCAAATACCTCGCGTTTTAAACAGGGCAGCCGACGCTATGGCTACAATTGCATCACTTCTTGATATTCCTAACAACGTGCCTAAGTTTGAGTTCTTGGTGGAACAACTTTTGGTCCCAACCTACGATATCCCAGATTCTGAAATGGTGTGTGACATCGTTGGTCCCGATTCCCCATGGTACAAAGAAATCTATGATTACCTTCATGCCGAAGTCATACCCACTAGCCTATCAAATAACCAACGTAGAACATTCCTCCGCAAGTTAGCCAAATACACCATCATCGGAGACACCCTATATAGACGTGCCTTAGATAATACCCTACTGAGATGTTTTGATTCTACTGAAGACAAGCAACCTTGCATGGGGTGCATGAGGGTATATGTGGTTCCCATTCTAGCAGTCCTACCTTAGCCAAAAAGATTATGAGACTGGGTTATTATTGGCCTACTATGGAAAAAGACTCATATGTCTTTGTAACAAAATGCCGCCAATGCCAAGTTCATGGAGATTTGATACATGCCCCAGCACAGGAGCTCCGTCCTATCACGTCACCATGGCCCTTTGCCCAATGGGGACTCAACCTCATAGGTAAGATCCACCTCACATCATCTAATGGACACAAGTTCATTATCACTGCCACTGAGTACTTTACGAAGTGGATTAAAGCCATTCCTATGACATACATTACCGGCACACAGATTTCTAGATTTATCCTGAACTATATCATCTGTCGATATGGTGTCCCTCAGTCCATAATCACTGATAATGGACGCCCATTTAAGAACCAAGAAGTTCATCACTTGTGTGATGAATTTAATAACCAACATCATTTTTCCACTCCATGCTACCCACAAGGTAACTACCAAGTGGAGGCATCTAACAAGACCATCATTAGAATTCTCAAGAATATTGTCAATGATGCTGGTCGTGACTGGAATTTACAGCTTAACCCTGCCTTATGGGCTTATCGTACAAGTATCCGTACTCCCACTGGTGCTACCCCATATTCACTTGTCTTTGGGTCTGAAGCCATTTTTCCTATTGAGGTCGAGATTCCTTCCCTAAGGGTATCCCTGAAAGGCCACATTGATGATGAAGAGTACCGAGTGTCGAGACTCCATGAGCTAGAATTTCTAGATGAGCGAAGACAAAAGGTACTAGACCATCTTCAAGCATACCAGAATCGCCTTCATCGTAGCTATAATAGGAGGGTCTTGAATAGAAACTTTGACATTGGTGACCTGGTTTTAATGGAGAACCCAAAGAATCAAGCAGAAAGAGACAAACCAGGAAAGTTTGAACCTAATTGGTTAGGACCTTATATTGTCACAGAAGCTTTTGGATCAGGAGCGTACCAACTCTCTACTCCTGAAGGGGAACCATTGTCCTCACCAATCAATAGTATGCATCTAAAGAAGTTCTACGCATAGCTTTTGGGAGCCTTTGTCTTAATTAGCAAAAATACAAAAAAATTAGAAAATCACAAAAAATCGTTATCAAGGTGAAAACCTGGCAAACAGGCGTCTTGGTAACACCAAAAAAAATTAGATAATCTAGAAAATAGTAAAGACAAATCATTCGTCCAATAGTGAAAACCACTTCGGTGGCGCTTTGGATAGGTACCATGGTGAAAACCTGGCAAACAGGTGCCATGTGTACTCAACTCTGCTCCTTTGTCTACTATTATTCTAATCTACCCTATACATAGTTTGCTATCCTATACATAGACCACTTCCCTGTACATAGTCCACTACCCTGTACATAGTCCTTATCCTTGTACATACTACCTATCCTTATACGTATCCCATATCTTTCGTGTCCATCACTTGTATATACCATCTGTAATAAGTGGTAGTCTTTCCCATGACCTGGAACGATTGACATCAAGCACATTTCATATCCCTCATTTTATCCTATTCATAGTCAATTGGTCTTATACTCGACTGGGGGAAAACACTTGACATGTGTCATATTGGTTCTTACATTGGTTGTGTTGAAGACGTAAAACCATGGAAAAATCCAAAAAACATTGCAAAATGACTTGAGAAAACATAAAAACATCGGAAAACTTCAAAAGGACAAAAAAATCAAAACATTTCAAAAATCCAAAAACAGAGTCAGAGTCAGTCGCACTTGTCAGTCTTTGTCGTTTGTCGAACTACGTTGCCTCTGCGACTAGACGTAGGTAAGGCCATCTGCCGATGTGCCCTCGAGGCATTAGGTCAGTCTGTTTAGGTTTGTCTGTATAAATTCTTGATTTAATCCATATGTCCATATGACAAGGTCATTGATCGTGTCGAACTACGAGGTCTCTGCGTGTATAACGTAGGCAAGGCCATCAATCGATGAGCCCCCGAGGCCGCACTAGGTCAGTCCATTAGGGTTCGTCACTTTCACTTTCACACACATGTCTTCTATTTGTAGTCAGTATTGTTGGTCAATTCAAGTCAAACTACGAGGTCTTTGCGTGTATAACGTAGGCAAGGCCATCAATCGATGAGCCCCCGAGGCTGCACTAGGTCAGTCCTTTAGGGTTTATCGTCATGCACAGTTAATTGTCAACACGTCATATCAAGTCATGCATCAATCTAGTGAACAAGTCAGCAATGTCTCTGAGTCAATTCATACAACTTGTCAAACAAAACAATCAAAACAAATCAACTACAGTCTACTACAGGATGTGTCCTTCTTGGAAACAGACATTATCAAAACAATCAACCTATGTGTTATACAGGATGGGTCCTTCCTGCATAATCGATAAGGTCAAACATAGCCTTACACAGGTTATCACATCAACGGCATCTGACTCAACGTCTTATATGATACATGTCTTTCTGAAACCAAGCTTTGTCATGCCTTATACAAATAGTCATAACATCGAAACCAGACTCACAGTCTTATCCGGTATGTGTATCTCCTACAATCAGGCTCTATCAATCAACAAATCAAACAAACAAATCATGTTTTGGCAACTATTTTATTGCCTTATTGACTTTATGGCTTTTTTATCTTATCATTTATCTTGTATTGATGACTGGGATTCACGTTACTAGCTTTCTCAAGGATGTCCCATGAAGGATTTAGAGAAGCAACAATGTATCATAATCCTATTTTCTTTGGCTGTTGTCTGTCGACTGTCTTTTAAAACTTGATTTTTGAGTCATGTTACTAGTTTCCTCAAGGATGTCCCATGAAGGATTTAGAGGAGCAATGACGTCTCATGACTCGTCTTTTCTTTTGTTTTCTATCTGTGGTTTGTCCTGACAAAAAGACTGGGGCAACTTGTGCCCTTAGTATGAGTTAATGACAATCTTTGTCTGCGACTATCTATTAATAGCAAGTGGATGACCTTGCACACCTTGATCTATGTCATATCATGGTGTTTTTCTCCATTTTTATTAGTCTCGCCCAATGATGATAAAGTGCAGTACCTTGGTGATACGGCATAATATCGAAGATTCCAATTACTAACATCTATCTCCTGTCTTTTGTTCTTTCTCGATCTTTATTTCCGCACTAACATTTCTTCTTTTCTACATCTTCCCCACCATTATCTATTTTCCTCTATCCTTTTTTTCTTTCATCTTCTAGTTCTCTCATCAATTTCGAGAGCACACTCATGCTCTTTGAACCCGCCTGTCCTCCCGAGGGGGCATACCTTCACCTATTCTAATCTGGGGCATTACTGGGGCATGTTTTTATCGATTTTCTTTGACACAACGCCGAAATGACATTGTATCAAAGAGGGGCAAATGTAGACACCAAAATTTGGTTTAGGCCCGCGACTTCAATATTCTTCATAATTCTTATTCTTCTATTGATTAAATAATCTTAATTATTTAATTAATTCATCTTCTTTTATTTCTTCTATTAATTAAATAATCTTAATTATTTAATTAATTCACACTTTTCTTTATTCTATCTGAATAATTAAATAAACACTTTTTATTTAATTATGTTACTAATTAACCTTATCTGTCTTGTCAAATTAAATAAATTCTTATTTAATTTATTCTTTATCATATTTCAACTATAATTAAATAAATTCATTATTTATTTAATTATTCATTTAAAATCCCCTTCATCATTTAATTAAATAAATATTATTTATTTAATTATTCTTCGAATATCGAGTCTTGAATTAAATGAATTATTTAATTCATTAATTCTATTTTAACGCATTCCTCTATATTTTAGATAATTATGTGAGTTATTTGAGTATTCACTTTTACTCGACTCGACATCTATTTTAATCGTTCAGTTAACTATTGATTTGATGTCTGAGTGGTTGTCTCGAGTAATCTCTTCGTCAAGTCAGTCAATCGTCCAGTTCTAACTCAATTGCGTGTACATGCAGGTTAATTAAATATTCTTATTTAATTAATTAAGTGTTGTGCGTGCATTCAAACAGAGAGTCATTATAATCAATCTTCATCTTTGTCATGCAAAGATATTTCTTATGTTTTCAAATGCCGAACTGAAGATTAAATCATTTATTTAATCTTTAATTCTATTTCTAATTCATATCACTCATGTCACTACTGTCAGTTATCAGAATGCATGTCTAATCAATCAATCTCAACCATCCGTTGATCTTTCGATCTTGGCTTGTCGTTCGAATAATCAATTTTCTATAAATTGATTTGTCATTCTTCATTCCAATCTCTCTCGCGAATTTTATAACTTTTGAGAGCACTTTGTCTTGAATCTTCGATATTTTGCTAATCACTATCTTAGGATATACTTGCACGAACTTGAAAATCTGAGGGAAATTATACTACACAAGCAAAATGGAGAAGGGCAATCGAGATGAATCATGGAAATACATTTAAAAATTGGTGAGATTGTTCTAGTTTTAATTACGTTTTTACTTTCCCATATTCTTTGTTGCTTAACGAATGAATTTGCATTTTAGATTTTAGTATTGTATGCATGTGTGCTTCTAATGATCTTCTTTGTTGTTTATTGTGAAAAGATTTTATTTTGCGTTACAAAAACTATATTGTTATTGAAATTTTTTCATCTATCAGCATCTAGTTGTTACTTATGCAATGTGAAGTAATGCTTTGAGTTTGAAATATGTGCAATGCAATGTAATCAGCAATATGAATATAAACTACATAATATTTAACCATTCTTTTTATGCTATTGTACATTGATATTTAACCATTGCTCACTTGATTAAATTTTCAAAGATTTTAATCATGCACATGAGGAGGAAATTAAATTTCAATTGTCAACTTCTATATATATCAAATTATCCAATAATCAAGTGTATGTCCATATACAAAAATGGCATCAATGCCAACTCAAACAAAGTTTTACAATATGTGGCATATGCCATCTCGGTATCTATTCAAAATTTACATGCCAAAATTTCTATCTCATCCTAAACTACTGGTGGATCATCAAAATGGAGCCTCTTTGAAGCACTCGTTGGCTCTGAAGGTAGCTGCACAAGAAAAAGTCAAACCGCAATTGAGATTAGTTATACTATATAATTTAAAATCAAATAATTAACATAAAAATAAATACACATTGAATTATAATTGAACTCTAAAATTGAAATCTTGATTACCTGAAATATACATCTCTTTGAAGGGTCAGGAGTCCTAGAATATACCCCTCTCAATGAACTAACCAAACCAACTTTTGTAACATCAATCTATATATGTGAACAAAAACATGAAATTGATCCAAGTTAGCATAAAATTGTCAGTAATAAGAACATATTTACCAAGCACAAAATAAAATAAACACATACCTCTTTAGGTTGATCTTTTTTTGTATCTCCTTTAGGTGTTTCAACACCTCCTTCAGGTGTTTGAATACCTACTCCTTCAGGTGTTGTGGCACTTATCAACAATGATGTATAGCTCACAACCACCTATACATAAAAATGACAAGTACATATGAAACCACAAATCTATGTCAATGTATGCATAATCAATAAAATATATTATAAATCTTAATTCAATCAAATTTGAGTTCAATTACCTTTCCCTTATCTAACATTATGCCTCCATAGTGTGGAGAGCATCGCACCTCGCTCACACTAGGTGTTTCCTACAAGAAGAGAATAAGATAAACATATAAGTTAATATATAATTTCATTAATGACAATTCAAATGACAAGCAAGTATACAGTAAAAAAATGTAAATGAGTGAGTGCGAAAATACATATTGTGTGCGTCTTGAGGCCAAATGAAATGGACCTAAGGGTGCTATCAGTCACTCGTGTGAGCTCCTCCTCAGACATTAACTATTAAATAGACCATGTAAATAGATATTAGTACTTGATACTATCTCTTATTAATATTCATTTTTTTTTAAATGCAAGTTATGAATTTACACCTTAAATGTTACTTGTGTAACTACTCCAATGTCCACCTCTCTAGCAGGAGAGGACTCTATAGGGTGTGCTCCACTCCCTTGCATGTGATCTTCTATAATCTCCACATCCTGGATGTCATAATCAGAAGTGTCTAATGGATGCTCAAAGGGCTGTACAATAGGACCCAAGCATATTTGCTAGTACGTATTGCAAATATGTGGCACAAAAATATGTGGACCCAAGGAGGATGATGCAGCAACATTGGATCCATCGCCAAGATCACCAGATTGTGGTTGAGCTACTAAAGAAGCATGGGAAACCAAAATACGACTCAAAGAGTGAATGGCTTGGATAGTTTGTGTGGCTACATCCTCTGTAATATTTGGATGTTGTACTGGAGGTGGCTGAGGAAGGGGAGGACGAGGAACATGTGGGCGCCTGACTACTCTAGCTACCTCTAGCCTATCTTGGGGCATACTTCCACCAACGCCTTGGAAGGGTTTAATGTCAAAGTAATTGACATGATGCCCTCACAAAAACTCGGCATATAATTTTTTAATAAAGTAAAAAGGTACATAAATATTTTTGTTGGGCGGTTTATCAAAAACCATACACCAATGATCCCAAAAGTTATCTACTATGCCCCTATGCGTGCACCATTTTATAGAAAGTTTTGGTTTGTTAACATTAACTAGAAAACTAGTGTTGGAGTTAATAAATAAAGAGCCTATTTGGGATTTTTTTATTTGGAGATCTTTCACATTATCATAAGAAAATCCACATGCATAATATTCCCTCATGGTTTCTCACCACAAATGAAAGGCATTATGTTAGGTGGAGAGGGTTTCTACATTTGCAATTATTCCTATCAATATGGTTGACATATGGGATAATCGAGGGATTTTATTATAAACATCACAGATGCCCCTCAATTGCTCCAATTTTTCATGAATTAAGTCTTCAATTGATGGCTGCAGAGGTGGTGGAGCATTTGGCATTTCTGCATTTTGATTCTTAGTTGGTGGAATTTGTGCATTCTCATTCTCAACAACCATAATGCCTGATTAAAGTTAAAAAATAATTAATCTAATTAAAATTAGACAATATAAATGAAAATATTATAAAAATACCCTATTTTTTTTAATAATAAAAAAAACCCTACTTTTAAACAAAAATCTATAAAATTCTCTATTTTTTAATACAAATACATAAGAAACACTATTTTTAAATCAAAATCCATAAAAAAATATTCATTTTTTTATCAAAATCCATTGTAAACTCAATTGTTTCATGAAAATTCAATCAAATACCCTATTTTGAAAAAAAAACCACAAAAAACATTTTTTGTTTATCAAAATCCATTCTAAACTCAATTTTTTCATAAAAATTCAATCAAAAACCCTATTTTTTAAAAAAATCCACAAAAAACTATTTGAAATTATCCAAATCTAATTCAAAATTGAATCAAAGAAAATAAAAATAAAAAAACTTACCTTTTCAAATCAGATTTTGCCCAAATCAAATATTTGTTACGTGAAGAATCTCCTCACTATGTGCCCGCGGATTCTTAACTATGAAATGACTTTAAAACAACTACATTTTTTATATATATTCTTTTTTGCAAATTGGATATGTGATATTCAAAACTAGGATTGGTGTTTGCTATGGTGGTGTGTACTGACACCCGAACCTAAAAAAAGTCAACACAGTATTTTCGCATTTTTGGGTCGATGAAAGACGTGTTTTTTTCCTCATTGTCATTTTTTGGCCCACCATGATCTTGCACATACCCTCACATATAGTAAAACCTATAAGCCTAATGATTTCTTATATTTTCTAATGGACCTTTGGCCCTATACATCATATAAGTTTACCCTAGCTCTCATTTTGAGGAGGCTTATATCTCTTAGGATCTCTCTCTCTATTTGCGGGTATTATGTTCTACTCTTGGAATCCATTGCTACAATGTTGTTTCAAAATTCATCTTGGCTATCTTGCACATGTTCTATTATTGATAATACTCCCAATAAGCATCATTTCCTTTGTCTCACCCTTCCCATCACTATTTTCTTGTTTCTCTCTTTTTCATTGTCCAAAAAACATCTTCCACTACTTCCAAAAGGCCTAGTTGTTGAGATTAGTATTCCTTCTCATTGGTTTTTGCATATCAATCCATTTGATCTCCACTGTATTTCCCCCAAGTATTCAATAACAATCATCATCTTTCTCATCCTCTCCACTACAGTTGCACACACTTAAATTTCCCTTAGGTTTAACCATTACATATCTTCCACTCTCCAATTACACTTTCACCTAGGAAGCAGACACTCATATTTTATGTTCTTGTTAAATTTTTAGACCATCATAAGCTAATTTTTCACTCATAAAATTAACCTAATTGCATTGTAGATTAAAACAAAAAAATACAACTAGAATACATGATTTGAGTAATGTTGATCTACAAACATATATTGCTGAAAATTTTAAGTTGAACAAAAAATACTCACGAATCTTAACCTTCAACACTGCATCTATCTTTTATTAAAACTAAAAAAAATATAGTGCACTGACTCAACACTCAAAGATGCTCTATGCTGAGGGGGATGAACCACAACCAATACATATGTAAGAATTTACCAATGTGGACAAAAGGATTGGAAAAAAAGTAGAGCAATGACCAATTAAAATAATCAAACCCATACAAAGAATACATCTTACAAAAATCCTAAAATCCAAGGATCAAATTACCTATATTCCATCCACTAATGTCCCTAAAGAGTACATGCTAATATTGAGAGGGAGGTGAATTAGTATTAGGGAAAAATTTAGCACTTATTGGAAACCTAAAATTACAACTTCAAAAACATCAAGCAAGATACATATGCAAGAACACAAGAATTACAATGAAAACCCCTAAGGGACAAAACCACAGCAAAATATTGCTTTTATTAATTTTTTACAAATTGTAGGAATCAACCTACATGAGACAAAAATATTACAAACGTGAGATCCAAATCACTAGAAGCACCAACTCCCTTTGAGCACCAACTCAGTATGAGGCACTGACCTCCAATAAACTTTTCTAAAAGAAAAACTTCTCTATACTCTACTCAATCTCTCTTCATAAATCTGCACTTCATTCTCTACTCATCGACCTCTATCTTTGATTTTCAATCACTAAAAAAAACTTCCTCTCAGGAACTCTGGATTTGTTCCTTTCAAACTTGCTTATTTAATTTCTCTTATGAATCTTCCATGAATTCTACTTCACACAATTGGTTTCTTTTTCTAAAATTCTTACCCAAAAAAAAAATGTAAGACTATTAAACATGCAAATTCGTACTACATCATTTTCCCTTTTTTCACTCCACAAAAATATCTCCTTTATTCTTTTTTATGTGAAAAATATTAGCATTAATCTTTTTCTAAAAACAAAACCATAAGACTCTTTTTGTTTTTAGAAATGGATCCCTTTTTTAAGAAAAACAACTCCATTTAGCATTCATCAGTGGTTATCTTTTTGCATGCTATCTTTATGCTTTATTTTATCTGTTTTTAGCAATAGATCTTCAAATCTGATTTGACCATTATCTTTATGGTTTATTTTTCCTATTTTTAGCAATAGATCTTCAAATATGATTTACATGCTATCATTATGCTTTATTTTTGCATACTTTCCTTTTTTTCTATTTTTCTTGGGTAAACCCACAAAACTAGTTTACAATTCCTATGAGGAAGGAAAATTGTAAAAATGCTACTATGAAAAAAAAATTGCTTTTTAGGGGTTTGCATGAATTGGGGTGTTTGAATGGACCCTAGTTTGAGCGAACCATATTAAATGATGGCCCAACTCACCTTTTTTTCATTTTTTATGATGGAGACAATGGAAAAGAGGGGGTTCACTCAAACCTGGGTTCATTTGAACCTTGGTTAGTGAACCTCCAAGGGGGGTTCACTCGAACTTGGGTTCATTTGAACCCCCATTTTTCCCCTTCTCCCCCTATGGCACCAAATTTATGCAAAATTTTCCCCTTCAAATCTCAAGTTGAGGATGAAAATGGAGAATTCATAGACCCAATTAGATGATGGTAGTCCTCGAAATGAGCTATTTATCAAATATAATTTTAATATTTTTTGGTCTTATTATGTATTTGTTTTTTAGTTTGATTAAACATAGGTTTTTCACCAAAAATCAATCTCTTTGTTTTGCACATGTGGAAAAATAGTAGATTATCAAAATAAAATTCTAAAAAATATGTTTAAGCTAGGTATTGATGTCCTTGATCCAGTAAAAAAAATTGAATTTCAATACATACAAAAAAAAATTAAGTTGTATATAGTTTGCCTATGTCTAAATTGTAATTGGTTTGACTTTGAAACTTACTTAAGGAAAAAATATTCAATAAAACACTATGAAACCAAATGAACTGGTTATATATCATAGTTACAAATCTAAATTCGAAAGAAATAGAATTTTATCCTTCATAGAAAAAAAAGTTATGTTGTATACGGTGAGCATCACTCCTTAAAAATGGTGTTTATTGATAAAAACTAGTTTTTGAAGGAGATGGAAAAATAAGTGCAATATGATTCCAAAAATTTTGAAAAAAATATATTTAGAATCTACAGAAAAAATGTCACAAATCACTAGTTTGCATCATCTTCAAATTCCTCACAGTTTAGCCGCTATAGGTGCCCGAAAGTGAAGATTTAGTTAGAAAAAATTAGTTTAGAATTCAGTTTGGCCAAAAATTGTAAACTAGTATTGTGGGATCACCCTCTTCTTTCATCTTATCTTTCTATTCTTATTTATTTATTTTCTTTTCTTATAAAGTTATTTTTAAATCTTATCTTATTTCCTTCTAAAGATAGTAGCTAGCTTTGTGATATTTGCTTTCCTTTCTCAAACCTTATCAAACTTTATCAAATCTTAACAAAAGAATTGTTTTTCAATGCTTATCTTCATCATGCTTGTGGTGGCATTGATTTATTTATGTATGATTTAATTTCTTAAAGGTACTTGTATCCTTCTATACATGGCATTTATCCTTCTACAGATTTGGACATGTAGCATTGTTTTCAACATTGTAAGTAGCATTGATATGCAAGTTTTCCTCTCTATCTAGGTCTGTATAGTGCAACAACATAAAAAAACTAAGCGAATTCTTTCTAAGAAATCATGCATCGATCTTTGACATCTTTCTAATTGCATGTGTTAATATTTTACATTAATATATGAAAAATATCTAAAAATCTCCCCCTTTTTCATCGATGACAATTTTCAAGTTTACAAAACTAAAACTGCTCTCCTTGTCTTTGATTCTCCCCCTTTGACATCAATGGAAAAGGAGATAATAACTCTACAACTTCTTCACATGGAGCTAAAGAATATGACAATTATAAGCTCCCCATTAATCAATACTTATCCTTATTGACAAGATAAGTGTGACATCACTCCCAACTTCTTACTTAGGTACTCAAAAGTTTCCTTTGGAAGCAACTTGGTGAAGATATTTGTAACCTATTCTTTGGTGGCAATGTATTCTAAATTTACTTAATTATTAGCAACTTTCTCTTTCAAAAAATGATACTTAATTGGAATATGTTTTGTCCAAAAGTGCATAAATAGGTTCTTTGAAATATTAATTGCATTCGTATT
Source organism: Sequoia sempervirens (assembly GCA_007258455.2). Classification (NCBI taxonomy): domain Eukaryota; kingdom Viridiplantae; phylum Streptophyta; class Pinopsida; order Cupressales; family Cupressaceae; genus Sequoia; species Sequoia sempervirens. The sequence continues at coordinate 442,476 of VDFB02336543.1, forward strand.
GTCACAAAAAATAGAGATGGGATGATCAAAATCTACCTTGATGTTTGTTGTGCACTTTTTGCACACACGCCCCACCTGAGATAGGGACCCCCTCTTTTCTTGCTTTCATTCCCATTTTTCTTTAGGTTTTGCCTCTTCCCCTTAAGGGATAGGTTCTAAAAAATTTGACTTTTGGTCCCATCTAAAGAGATCAATGACTTATATGCATTTGGGGTGTGTTGTTCCTAGCTCTTAGGTCCCTTGGCACCATTGAAATCCCTTTTTCTGACTCGCGACCCAACCATCAAGAAAAATTGGCTAAGTATGGGAAGGCCTTTGGGGATTTCATCCTAGTATGGATTCCCCAAGTGGTGCAACACCTCAAAGAATTCGGGGTGGCTCAAAATTCCTGAGGTAAGGTTCTTCAGAGAATCTAGCCCTCGCTGAATTCCCTAAGTTTGACCTAGGGTCATTTCTCTGAACTTTCAAACAAGGGATTTTGGCACAAAAGGGGTAGGTAGTGGAATTTAATGTCATTTTAATCGGCTATTTAAGTGGCGTTTGAATGCCATTTTCCTTCTTTTTCATTTGGAGCATAGTGAACGCAAGCTCATTCCTTCCTCGTTAATCGCCTAGTTCATTTGGAGGTCACAAACTTCCTAATGCTTTTGATTGCTACATGAAGAGGCCCATGCATACCTTGTCTTTCGGGCCACATGCATAAAAGGTAGGGTTTTTACCCTTTATCTCTTGATTGCATGATGTAGGAGCATCCTTGGTTCTTGGAAATCTTGCATCAACCAAAAAATATTTTCACTCAATTTTGTTCTTGTTTTGTTCTTGCTCAGTTCATGTTGGTGGATTCATCATATTTTCTCACCAGATCTAGTGGATCTATGTTTACATTGTGGACATGTTCATTTTCCTTATTCCAAGATTTGAGCACAATTGGATCATTTTCCAGTAAGTTATTGATTCCTAATTTATTGGCAGTTCTTGAACCAACACCAGAATAACTTTCAGGCCTAATGGCTAGTTCGATTACTTGTGGATTTTTCTCATTACTTTTAGATCATGACGGTGTGATTCAAATTGTTTTGAGGCTGACCTATTCATGCATACATTACATTTTCTTTCATTCAAGATTGTAATAATCTTTGGCCAACGCGGATGATTCTAGATCTCGAGATGTGATATAAATCATTGTAGTAGATCATTAGGAAGGAAGATGGGAAAAAGATAGGTTTTGATATGTTATATTTTAGCTCATATTAAGGAGTATGTAGGAATATTGTATTTTGAGCATGTTGTAGCAGGGCTGTGAGCCGAATCTGTAAGCTCAGATGTTGTCGTCCAATTGTAACTAAGATTTCTATTAATAAGAATGTTTGAATCTACATTTGCCTCCAATTTATATGTTTCTTTTGTTTTGTGACTCTTGTTTCATGGTCTTGATTTTTCTCTTTGAGGACCTTCCTACCATGGCTACACTAGATTGGTATCATAGTGAGATTCGATCTGTGAGAGATCGTCATAATTCACAAACTATTGAAGATTTGTTGTGGGGTGGTAGACTAAGGATTTGACCTGTAGCTGTAGAGGACTTATGTAATATGGCGGGAAGAAGAAATGGTAGAGGAAATGGAGAATTTGGAAATGCAAACCCAACTATGATGGAGATGTTGAGAGGAGTTGCTACTAGACTGGATGTAGTCAAAATGACCCAGAGGAGATGTCGACTAGTTGATGATGTAAGTGATGAAGAGGTCAAAGTACAAGAAGAAAGGGAAAGAGAAAATCAACCTCGTTTGGATCAAGGAGAAGAGAGGTTCATAAGATCCCTAACTAGAGCGAATACTAAATCACATTTCAATCCACTAGAATATAGAGGTAAGTTGGATTCAGAGGAATTACTTGATTGGATAACAGAGATGGAGAAATATTTTGATTTTGAAGGTACCTCTAAAGACAAGAAGGTGAAATTTTCTTGTACAAAGTTGAAAGGGCATGCATCCCTTTGGTGGGAAAATTTATAGACAAATAGGAAAAGAAGAGGAAAGGAGAAGATAAGATCATGGGATCAGATGGTGAATAAGTTAAAGACAAAATTTATGCATGCAGACTATTAGATCAGTTTGTTCTGAAAGTTGCAAAATTTGAAGTAGAAGGATTCAAGTATGACAAAGTATACTGAGGAGTTCTATAAGTTGAATATCATATCCAGACATTTGGAGGATGATATTGAAAAAGTATCCAGATATGTGAATGGTTTGAGACCATCTATACAAGATGAGATTAGTTTTATCAAGTTGTTAAGTGTGGAGAAGGCATATCAGTGTTCCCTAAAAGCATAAGATAAGTTGAATAAAAGACATGAGCAGAGACAGAGAGGAAGAGGTGGAAGATTTCAAAGAGGAAGAACTTTTACTGGAGGAGGAAGAGGCTCTTTTGTAGATTAGAATAAAGATAAGGAAGTCAGTAATAATGATGGTTCATACCATAGAGGTGATGGAAAATCTTACAGGAGAGGAGGATATGGTGGTTACTGGAATGAAGGTTATAGAAAAGATGATATAGGATAGGATAAAAGAGTATTCAAAGGAACTTGTTATAAGTGTGGTGGTGAAGGACATAGAGAATTTGAATGCAATCAGGGAGAAACAAGTAGGATAGAGAATAGTAGAACAACCTTTTTTGAGGAAGATCATGTTGGATCATCTAATAAACTAGAAGAAGAAGTTTTGGTGAATAGAAGAGTATTGTGTCAAAGTGAGATGGAGCAGGAATTGTTACAGAGAAAGAATTTGTTTCAAACCAGATGCAAGGTAGCTAGTAAATGTTGCAAAGTGATTGTGGATAGTGGAATCTCTGAGAACTTGGTTTCAAAAGAAATGGTGACTAAATTTAAGTTGGAAATATTGAAACACCCAAAGCCCTATCAGATAGCATGGATTCAAGATGAACATAAGACACTGGTAAGTGAACAATTTTTGGTGAAATTGAAGATAGGAAATTATCATGATGAAGTTTTTTGTGATATCATGCCTATGGATGTATGCCATGTTTTTTTGGGAATGCCTTGGCAGTATGATAGACAGGCTATTCATGATGGAACGAAGAACATATATATCATCGTTGCTAATGGGATGAAGCAGACTTTGTTGCCATTGGAAGATGTTCCTAAGGTTGAGGTTTGTATGAGTACTAGAGTTTTTTTGGTTGATGGAAGGATATTTCTAGATGGAATGAGACATGAGAACATATGATATGCCTTGGTTCCTAAGAAGGCTGAAGACTTGAAGCATGTAGAAGAACAACCGGATGAGATAAAGGAGTTGTTGACAAAATATGAAGCATCATTTCAGATAATGTACCTGATGGATTACCACTTGTGAGGAGTATTAATCATTGCATGGATTTGATTCCTAAAGCTAGCTTTCCTAATAAAGCAACACACTAGATGACACTTACAGAGAATGAAGAGTTGAATCGACAAGTGCAAGAATTGTTGAGGAAGGGTTTGATCAGAGAAAGCTTAAGTCCATGTGTAGTACCTGTTGTGTTAGCACCTAAGAAGGATGGAGAATGGAGGATGTGTACATATTCTAAAGCTATAAACAAAATCATGGTGAAGTATAGATTTCCTTTTTCCCAGATGTATGACATCATGGATTGTTTGAGTGGAGCTTAAATACTTTATAAAGATACATTTGAAGAGTGGATATCATCATATCAGAATCAGAGAAGGGGATGAGTGAAAGACAGTATTCAAGACAAATGAAGGATTGTATGAGTGGTTGGTGATGTCTTTTGGACTAACAAATGCACTGAGTCCTTTCATGAGGCTGATGAATGAGGTATTGAAGAGATTCTTGGGTAAGTTTTTGATTGTTTACCTGTATGACATCTTGATTTTCAATAAGACTAGAGAAGAACATTTGTTGTATATAAGACAAGTTATGCATAGGTTGAGAGAAGAGAAGTTCTTGATAAACATTAAGAAGTGTAGTTTCATGAAGGAAGAATTGGTATATCTGGGATTTGTGATATATGTGGATGGATTGAAGATGGATCCTAAGAAAAAATGAAAGAAATTGTTTAGTGGCCTACATCAGATAGTATTGGAGAGGTAATATCATTTCATGGATTGGCTAGTTTCTACTGAAAGTTCATTAGGAATTCCAGTTCTATTTGCAGTCCTATGGCAGAAACAATGAGAGGAGATAAGAAAGATTTTAGGTGGACATCTGTAGCAAACCGAAGTTTTGAGTTGTTGAAACAGAAGGTGACTAAGCATCTTGTGTTGGCTTTACCAGATTTTAATAAGGTATTTCAAGTAGATTGTGATGCAAGTGGAAATGCAATTGGAGCAGTACTAAGTCAAGAAGGAAGACCAGTAGCTTATTTCAGTGAGAAATTGAATGATGCTAGGAGAAGGTATTCAATATATGATCAAGAGTTCTATGCCATTGTTCAATCCTTGACGAAGTGGAGACATTACTTGTTTCCTAAGGATTTTGTGTTGTATACAGATCATCAAGAATTACAATATTTGAACAGTCAAGGTAAGTTGAATCAGAGACACATGAGATGGGTGGAATTATTGTAGAGTTAAAATTTTGTTTTGAAACATAGGAGTGGAAAGTCAAATAGAGTTGTTGATGCTTTGAGTAGGAGAAGGAATTTACTAACAGAGATGAGAGTGGAGGTATTAGGCTTTGATGAATTGAAGAGCTTGTATGAGGAAGACCTAGATTTTGTAGAACCTTGGAGAGCTTGTAGAGAACTAGTCTTGGAAGATAGGAGTTAGTGGTTGGATTATTTCATTCAGGTGGAGATGTTGTTCAGAGGTAATTAGTTGTGTATACCCCAGAGTTCAATGATGGATAACTTGGAAAAAGAAAAACATAGTGAAGGATTGGCAAGACACTTTGGAATTGATAAGATAGTAGCATTGGTAAGTGAGAATTACTTTTGGCCACAAATTCATAAGGATGTTAGGAAATTTGTACAAATTTGGAGAGTTTTTCAAGTTGCAAAAGGGAGTAGTCAAAATGTTGGATTGTATAAGCCTTTGATAGTTCTAGAGAGACCTTGGGAGGATATTAGCATGGATTTCATACTTGGTTTGTCGAAGACACAAAGAGGTAATGATTCTATGTTTGTGGTGGTAGATAGAGTTTCTAAAATGGCACATTTCATACCTTTTAAGAAGACAACAAATGTAGTGCATGTAGCAAACTTTTTTTTCAAGGAAGTAGTCAAATTGCATGGATTACCTAGGAGTATTGTTTTAGATAGAGATAAAAAGTTTGTTGGTTATTTGTGGAGGACACTGTGGAAGAAGTTTAAAAAAAAAATTGAAGTTCAGTTCTACTTTTCACCCATAGATGGATGGAAAGATAGAGGTAGTAAATAGGAGTTTGGGAAATTTTCTAAGATGTTTGGTTGGAGAGAAGATTGAAAGTTGGGATTTAGTCCTTGCACAAGCATAGTTTGCTTACAACAATTTAGTGAACAGGAGTACCCAAAAAAACCTTTTGAGATTGTTACTGGAGTCCATCCTAGAGGTATATCAAAGTTGTGAGACATTAGTAAGGAAGATAAAAGGAGTGCAAGAGTAGAGGAATTTGTAGAACACATGAAGAAAGTGCACACTCAAGTAAAACAACAATTGGAAGATATGAACTGGAACTATAAGGAAAAAGTAGATGAGAAGAGGAGACATAAGGAGTTTGAAGTTGGAGATGAAGTGATGGTGTATTTGAGGAAGGAAATATTTCCATTTGGCAAATACAATAAGCTCAAGATGAGAAAGTTTGGACCCTGTAAGATCTTGAGGAAATTTGATTTAGGAAATGCATATGAAGTAGGGTTACCATCGCCTATATTCAACATAGTAAATCTACATCAATAACATGAAGCAAAATTTAGTGAAGAAAATTTGGAAAATAAATTTCCTAAACAACAACTAGATGAGATAGAAGAGATTTTGGATATCAAAGATGGGAGGAAAACTCATGGAAGATAGTGTAAAGAATATCTTATGAAATGGAAGGGCAAGCCAGTGGAGGATTCTTCTTGGATTTCTCACGTTGAGGTAGACCATCTTGGTTTTTCTTTAGCCCTAGTTAATTGAGGGACTCACTTTCCATTAACCCTAGATGTCTGATGCAAGAGCATCCTTGGTTCTTTGCAATCTTGCATCAACCAAAAAATATTTTCATTCAGTTTTGTTCTTGTTTTTTTCTTGCTCAATTCATGTTGGCGGATTCATCATATTTGCTCACCAAACCCAATAGATCTATGTTTACATTGTAGAAATGCTCATTTTCCTTATTTGAAGATTTGAGTGTGGTTGGATCATTTTTTGGCAAGTTATCGCTTCATGATTTATTGGTAGTTCTTGAACCAACACTAGAATAACTTCCAGGCCTAACGACTAGTTCGATCACTTGTGGATCTTTCCCATTACTTGCGGATCATGATGGTGTGATTTGAATTGTTCCATGGAGTTTCCCCGACCTTAATTATAGGTCCACACTTCATCCTATGCATTCACCAAGGAGTAATTAAAATTTTAGGTTGGCCTATTCATGCACACATTACATTTTTTTCATTGGAGATTGTAATAATGTTTGGCCTACGCGAATGATTCTAGATCTCAAGATGTGATATAAATCATTGTAATAGATCATTAGGAAGGAAGATGGGAAAAATATAGGTTTTGATATGTTATATTTTAGATTGCATTAAGGAGCATGTAGGAATATTTTATTTTGAGCATGTTGTAGTAGGCCTGTGAGCCAAATCTGGAAGCCCGGATGTTAAAATCTGATTGTAACTAAGATTTTAGTTAATAAGAATGTTTGAATCTACATTTTCCTCCAATTTTTGTGTTGCTTCTATTGTGTGACTCTTGTTGCACGGTCTAGATTGTTCTATTTGAGGACCCTCTTACCATGGCTGCACCATTGCAATACCCTAGCTTGATTCTAAGAAGCGATTTGATCACCATTCTAGTTTCATTTGGTTTTAATATTATGGACATTAGTGATCATGTGTGATTTTGTTTTGGTTATGAATGCTCAAGGCTTCTTTTATAAAGTCTCCACTTGTGTGGAACTCTGTGTGAATCTAGTGACCATTTGATGTGTTAGGGTTGTTTTTTATTCCCGCTGGCCTCCATTGTTTGCTAGAGTTTAACCCTAGTTCGGTCTCTACCCATAGCCTGCTAGAGTTTTGTCCTCCACGCTAGTTATCTCACAAAATTGGGCTTCATCTAGGCCGATTTGGGTTTTCATCTTAATATGTTAGTGCATTCAAATTGAGGGCTTGTCATTCAATGCACACATATTTACCTCACATCTTTATTCCATGCCCTAAATAGCTCTAACCAATAGAGGAAAGGAAGTATTGAATGATAAGGCTAGGGTCCTAAGAGTGAGATACTGAAAGTTGTGCTAACTATCAAGCAAGAGTGCAGGGTTGCAATTCCTAGACCGTGAAAAGAAGGAAAGGTCACTTGAAGGCTCCGCTTGAAGTGGAAATTTGAACAAAATTTGAAGGCCCCTCTTATCCAAGAAAATATGAAAATATCCAAAATTTCTAAAGGTTAATCCTTCAGAAATTCTATGGTGACAAGGAATTCCTGAATCCGTCCTTCACTAAAATCCCCGAGTCCACCCTTTGTTGAAAATCCTGAGTCTAGCTATCATTATGAACACTGAAATAACTAACTTGGCCCCATCTATAATCCATCCTGAGTCTAAATTACAATAGGAAAACCACAAGGAGATAGGGCGAGAAAGGGGATTGCTCGAAATCAGGGAGAAAATTTCTAAGTCATACGGGACCCTCAAAAAATCTGGCACCATCTAGAATTTCTAAAGGATAATCCTTCAGAGATTTTGAGGAGCCATGGATTCTCTGAATCCATCCCCTAAGTCAATTCCCAAAGTAAAGCCTACCATCCATTGTGTTTGATTCAATCCTTCAAACATAATTGAAGGACCTAGTCTAGATTAATGAGCAGTTTAGAAGAACCCAAAGGGAGCACCTCAATATTCAAAAAATTCTCCCCATAGTGGAATCTTCAAACTTTAATCCTGTAGGGAATCCATGCCCCTCTGGATTTTCCACAAATATCCTTTAGATTCCCAAAATTCCTAACATATGAGCTTTTAGTGAGACACAATCAGGAGACAACAACACTGAGTTGACAACTTGATGTTTCAAATGTGATGATGACCTTCGGAAAGTCCATCTAACCAAGGAATTCCTAAAACTAATTCCTTGCGGAGAATCTGCTTGCCTAAGAAACTTATGAGCCTCATTCCGTAAAAAATTCCACCCTATGATGAATTTCCTAAAAATCCTTCAAGGCCTTAAATTTTTGAAATGCCTCTACTTATGAAATGATTGTCTTGGGTTTTGAAATAATATTTAAGCATTTGATAGTTGCTTGGGGAGATTTTTGCATTGATGATGAAGTTGTTCATAATTGGATTCATGGTAATTATCTTGTTTTCTAATAGATGCAGGTAGAGGTGAGTCCTGGGAAGGCTTCCATGTCAAAGGCTACACACGTCAAGAGGAAGGTAAAAGTGGTGTAGCCACGGTAGGAGGGTCCTCAAACAGAACAATCTGGACTGTGCAATAAGAGTCACACAACAAAAACAACACAGAATATGGAGGAAAATGTTGATTAAAACATTCTCATTAACATAAATCTCAATTACAATCGGCTAACAACATTTGGGCTTAAAAATTTGGCTCACAGGCCTGACACAACATGCTCAAATATAATATTCATATATGCTCCTTAATGTGAGCTAAAATCTAACATATCAAAACCTATCTTTCTCAATTCTCCCCCCTAATGATCTATTACAATGATTTATATTGCATCCAGAGATCCAGAATCATCTGTGTTGGCCCAAGATTATTACAATCTTCAATGAAAGAAAATGTAACGTGTGCATGAATAGGTCAACCTCAAATTTTAATTACTCCACGATGAATGCATAGGATGAAGTGTGGACCTATAATTAAGGTCGGGGAAACTCCATGGAACAATTTGAATCACATAGTGGAGATCCACAAGTTACAGGAAAGATCCATGAGTGATCAAACTAGCCGTTAGTTTAAAAAAATATTTTGATGTCGGTTCAAGAAACTACCACTTAATCTAGAAGCGATAAATTTCCAGAAAAATATCCAATCATGCTCAAATCTTGGAATAAGGAAAATGAACATGTCCATGATGCAAACATAGATCCATTGGTTCTGGTGAGAAAATATGATGAATCCACCAATATGAACTAAGCAATAACAAAACAAGAAAAAAAATGAATGGAAATATTTTTGGTTGATGCAAGATTGCTAAGAACCAAGGATGCTCCTGCATCAGACATCTGGGGTTATTGAAAAGTGAGTTCCTCAATTTTTTGGGGCTAAAGGAAAATCAAGATGTTCTACCTCAGCTTGAGAAATCCAAGAATAATCTTCAATTGGTCTGCCCTTCCACTTCATAAGATATTCTTTGTACTTCCTGCCACATGTCTTCCTCCCATCTCTAATATCCAAAATCTCTTCTATCTCCTCTGATTGTTTTTTAGGAAATTGGTTCTCCAATTTTGCTTCATTTTCTTCATTGAATTCTATTTCATGGTACTGATGTAGATCTACAATGTTGAATATAGGTGTTATACCCATGCCATCCAATAACTCTACTTCATATGCATTTCTTGAATCAAATTTCCTCAAAATCTTACAGGATCCAAAATTCCTCATCTTGACCTTATTATATGTTCCAACTGGAATTATTTCCTTCCTCAAATACACCATCACTTCATCTCAACTTCGAACTCCTTATCTCTCATCTTTTCATCTGCTTTCTCCTTATACTTCTGGTTCATATCTTCCAAATGTTGTTTCACTTGAGTATGCACTTTCTTCATGTGTTCTATAAATTCCTCTACTTCTGCACTCCTTTTATCTTTCTTACTGATGTCTCACAACTCTAATATTCCTCTAGGATGAACTCTAGTAACAATCTCAAAAGGTGTCTTTCTGGTACTCCTAATCACTAAATTATTGTAAGAAAACTTTGCTTGTGCAAGGACTAAATCCAAAATTCCGGTCTTCTCTCCAACCAAACATCTTAGCAAATTTCCCAAACTCCTATTTACTACCTCTATCTTTCCATCAGTCTATGGGTGAAAATTAGAACTGAACTTCAAATTTGTCTTTAACTTCTTAAATAGTGTCCTCCAAAAATAACCAACAAACTTTGTATCTCTATCTGAAAAATACTCCTAGGTAATCCATGCAATCTGACTACTTCCTTGAAAAATAAGTTCACCACATGTACTACATCTTTTGTCTTCTTACAAGGTATGAAATGTGTCATTTTAGAAAACCTATCTACCACCACAAATATAGAATCATTACCCCTTTGGTTTTTTGGAAAGCCAGGTATGAAATTCATGTTGATATCCTCCCAAGGTCTCTTCAAAACTATCAAATGCTTATATAATACAACATTCTAACTACTCCCTTTTGCAACTTGACAAACTCTAGAACTTTGCACAAATTTCCTAACATCGTTATGAATCTATGGCCAAAAGTAATTCTCACTTACCTATGCTACTATCCTATCAATTCCAAAGTGTCCTGACAATCCTCAACTATGCTTTTCTTTCACCAAGTTATCCCTCATTGAAGTTTGGGGTATACACAACTGATTACCTCTAAACAACATATCCTCCTGAATCAAATAATCCAACCACTGACTCCTATCCTCCAAGACTAGTTTTCTACAAGCTCTCTAAGGTTCTACAAAATTTGGGTTTTCCTCATACTATTCTTCAATTCATGAAAACCTAATACCTCCACCCTCATCTCTACTAGTAAATTCCTTCTCCTACTCAAAGCATTAAAAACTCTAATTGACTTTCCACTCCTAAGTTTTTTAAAAAAAAGTATAACTCTGCAAGAATTCCACCCATCTCATGTGTCTCTGATTCAACTTACCTTGACTGCTGAAATATTGCAATGCTTGATGATCTGTATACAACACAAACTCCTTAGGAAACAATTAATGTCTCCACTTCTTCAAGGATTGAACTATGGCATAAAACTCCTAATCATACATTGAATATCTTCTTCTAGCATCATTCAATTTCTCACTACAAATAGAACTAAAATTCCTAATAAACTTATGGTAGAAACTAGCCAATCCATGAAATGATCTTAGCTCTCCAATGCTATCCGATGTAAGCAATTCAACAATTGATCTTACCTTCTCAGGATCCATCTTCAACCCATCCAAAAATATCACAAATCCTAGATATACCAAGTCTTCCTTCATGAAAGTACACTTCTTAATGTTTATCAACAACTACTCTTCTCTCAACCTCTACAAAACTTTTCTTATATACAACAAATGTTCTTCTCTAGTTTTACTGAAAATAAAGATGCCATCCAAATAAACAATCACAAAATTACCTAAGAATCTCTTTAGAACCTCATTCATCAACCTCATGAAAGTACTCGGTGCATTTTTTAATCCAAAAGATATCACCAACCACTCATACAATCCTTCATTTGTCTTGAATGTTGTTTTCCACTTAGCCCCTTCTCTGATTTGGATCTGATGATATCCACTCTTCAAATCTATCTTTGTAAATTATTTAGTTCCACTCAAACAATCCATAATTTCATCCATCCAGGGAAAAGGAAACCTATACTTCATCGTGATTTTGTTTATGGATCTAGAATCTATTCACATCCTCCATTCTCCATCCTTCTTAGGTGTTATCACAGTACGTACTACACAAGGACTTAAACTTTCTCTGATCAAACCCTTCCTCAAAAATTCTTGCACTTGTCTATTCAACTCTTCATTCTCTGTAGGTGTCATTTAGTGTGTTTCTTTATTAGAAAAACTAGCTCCAAGAATCAGATCCATGCAATGACTAATACTCCTCACATGTGGTAATCCATCAGGTACATTATTTGAAGTGACTTATTCATACTCTATCATCAACTCCATTATCTCATTTGGTTGTTCTTCTACATTCTTCAAGTATTCATCCTTCTTAGGAACTAAGGCATAGCACATGTTCTCATGTCTCAATCCATCCAAGAATCTCCTTCCATCAACCAAACAAAATTTAGCAATCATACAAACCTCAACTTTAGTAACATCCTGCAATGGCAACAAATTATGCTTCATCCCATTAGCAACAATGGTATATGTGTTCTTCTTTCCATCATGAACAACCTATCTATCATACAACAAGGGTCTTCCCAACAAAACATGGCATACATCCATAAGCATGATATCACACAAAACTTCATCATGGTAATTTCCTATCTTCAATTTCACCAAGAATTGTACACTTACTGGTATCTTATGCTCATCTTGAATCCATGCTATCTGATAGGGCTTCGGGTGTTTCAATCTTTCCAACTTCAATTTAGTCACCATAACTTCAAAACCTAGGTTCTCAGAGCTTCCACTATCAATAATCACTTTGCAAAATTTACCAGCTACCTTGCATCTAGTCCAAAACAAATTCTTTCTCTGCAACGGATCCTGCTCCATCTCACTTTGACACAATACTCTTCTATTCACCAACACTTCTTTTGATTTATTAGATGATCCAGCATTATCCTCCTCAACAAATGTTGTTCTTCTATTGTTCTCTATCTTTCTACTTGTCTCTCCCCAATTTCATTCAAATGCTTTATGTCCTTCTCCACCACACTTAAAACAAGTTCCTTTGAATACTCTTTTCTCTTGTCCTTTATCATATTTTATATAAACCTCATTCTGGTAACCACCATATCCTCCTCTTTGGTAAGAGTTTTCATCATCTCTACAGTATGAATTATCATTCTTAATGACTTCATTATCTTTATTCTGATCTATAAAGGATCCTCTTACTCCTCCAGTAAAAGTTCTTCCTCTCTGAAATCTTCCACCTCTTCCTCTTTGCCTCTGCTCATGTCTTTTATTCAACTTCTCTTCTGCTTTTAGACAACATTGATATGCTTCTTCCACACTCTGCAACTTGATCAAACTAATCTCATCCTATATAAATGACCTCAAGCCATTCACATATCTGGCTACTTGCTCGATCTCATCCCCTAAATGTCCAAATCTGATATTCAACTTATAGAACTCCTCAGTATACTCTGTCACACTTGAATCCTTCTACTTCAAATTCTGCAACTTTTGGAACAAACTGATCTGATAATCTATAGGCATAAAGTTTTTCTTTAACTTGTTCACCATATGATCCCATGATCTTATCTTCTCCTTTCCTCTTCTTTTCCTATCTGTCTGCAAATGTTTCCACCAAAGGGATGCATGTCCTTTCAATTTTTTACAAGAAAATTTCACCTTCTTGTCTTTAGTGGTACCTTCAAAATCAAAATACTTTTCCATATCTGTTATCCAATCAAGCAATTCATCTGAATCCAACTTACCTCTATAATCTAGTGGATTGAAATGTGGTTTGGTAGTTGATCTAGTTAGGGCTCTTATGAACCTCTCTTCTCCCTGATCCAGGCTAGGTTTCTCTTCTCTTCCTCTTTCTTCCTGTACTTCTACCTCTTCATCACTCACTCCATCAACTAGCCAACCTCTCCTCTGGGCCATGTCAACTGCATCTAATCTGGTAGCAATTCCTCTAAACATCTCCATCATAGCTATGTCTGCATTGCTATGTGCTCCATTTCCTCTACCATTTCTTCTTCCTACCATCTTTACACAAGTCTTCTGTAGATGTAGGTTGGATCCTCAATTTTCCACCCCATAACAAATCTTCAACAGGACTTCATGAATTCTAGCGATATCTCATGGATCGAATCTCGCTCTAATACCAATCTAGTACAGCCATGATAGGAGGTTCCTCAAAGAGAACAATCCAAATCATGCAACAAGATTCACACAATAGAAGCAACATAGAATATGGAGGAAAATGCAGATAAAAACATTCTCATTAACATAAACCTCAGTTACAATCAGTTGGCAACATCTAGCTTATAGATTCAGCTCACAAGCCTAATACAATATGCTCAAATACAATATTCATATATTCTCCTTAATGCGAGATAAAATCTAACATATAAAAACCTATATTTCTCAATTCTCCCCCCTAATGATCTATTACAATGATTTATATCACATCTAGAGATCTACAATCATCTACGTTAGCCCAAGATTATTACAATCTCCAATGAAAGAAAATGTAATGTGTGCATGAATAGGTCAGCCTCAAATTTGAATTACTCCTCGATGAATGGAAAGATGAAGTGTGGACCTATAATTAAGGTCAAGGACACTCCATGGAACAATTCCAATAACACCATGGAGATTAGCAAGTTATAGGAAATATCCACGAGCAATCAAACTAGCCATTATTTTAGAAAATTATTTCGGTGTTGATTCAAGAAACTACCACTTAATCTAGAAGCGATAACTTGCCGAAAAAAGATCCAATTGTGCTCAGATCTTGGAATAAGCAAACTGAACATGTCCACGCAACAAACATAGATCCATTGGGTCTAGTGAGAAAATATGATTAATCAACCAATATGAATTGAGTAAGAACAAAATAGGAACAAAACTGAATGGAAATATTTTTGGTTGATGCAAGATTGCCAAGAACCAAGGATGCTCCTACATCAAAAAGAACAATCAACATAATGAAATATGAATTCAAGGGAATATGGCCAGAATCAAGAATATCTTCTAAATGTTCAAGGAGTGCTCACACTAATATGGGATACATGGATTACGATGACTTTCAGCAAAGGATGTTTGGCAATGGAGCTACCCAACTAGCACAAGTTATTACACACACGGGTTTAGCTCATGCCGCAGGGTTCCCACCCACAAAGTCGTGTCTATAACTAGTATTGTAATGTGCAAAGCACTACGATGCAGACAAAAGGATAATAGTAGTCCCACAAGGAAGGGCTATGGCTAATTTGACTGAAGAATCTATCCTTGAAACGTTCAACATTGTTTCCCATCACAAGCTGATCAAATAGATCAACATCCAAGAGGTAGAGGAGTTTTATGCCAAGGATGTATCTAGGGCTCTAGACATGATGAACAATTCATGGATTTCCAAACCTAAACCACACTACTCCAAGCTCTTGAAGCAATTACACCAGAGTGACTTCAAGATGGATTACAATGATATTATCACACTCCTAGGCTGAGTAATGGGATTGGAGGAGTCCTTCACCTTCAGGACTTGGATTTTCCATACGACCACTCAGATTGTGGGGGGTAAAAATTATCATTGGGCAGGCATCCTAGGTGGAAATCTGGATAAACAAGTCTAAAATGTGTAAGACACTCACTTCCTCACAATGAAATCCTACCTAGTCTATATGTTGGCAAGCAAAAATAAATACAAAGGCCTAAATTGCAGAGGGACCCTGGGAAGGATATGGTTTGGGATGTTTACCCTCAGCTCCGGTACAACACCTCAAACTACATGAGAGCTAATGATACCTTCTTCATGTATATTCCTCGATTACTACAAGGTGCCTTCTACATGATAATTTTTACGGAAGAAGTGGACCTAATCAGGAAGTATGGACTATGGTTCATAAAATTTTAGAGATTTACATACATCAGAGTACAAGGATCTCCTGCAATTCCACTCTAATTTCCAAGATATCCCACAAATAAAATCATCCTATTAGAATTAACAAGATAGAAGGTGGAAATCGAGATGGTGTTGCAATACATGCACAGAAAGGGGCTCACAGATGAATTCCCTTTAAAAATTGGTGCCCTTGAAACCTGAACCAATCTCTAAAGTGCTCTACATTCAAAGAAGGAGATGGCACAATCTGAATTGTATTTGCATACCAACAGAGATTATTTTGATCCCTATGGAAAGGCACAAAGATAGGCCATCTAGGAATACATACATCGGGACCACATAAAGGACTACTGGGAAAAATTTTAGGATGATTTTGAGATGGTAAAAAGGAGGTATTCCAGACTACCCTTAAGGCTTATTAGTCTCTACAAAGTAGAGCAAGTTCTAGACTAGGTCGATGAGGATGGAGACCTAATACAATATCATGACTATGAGCCATATAGGAATCAACCCTTACCATCAATAAACTAGTCATAGGAAGAGGTGGTTCACCATGACCAGTTAACTAAGCCAGTGAAGAGATAATCCAGATTGTGGATCAAACACAAGGTAGTAGAGCTGCAAGCATATGGTGCTCAATTCACCTACTACTTGATGGGAAATCTTGAGTCCCATTTTGAAGACGATATCAAAGCCACCAAGGATGATACTACAAAACCCTTTCAAGGAGATGAAAAAGAAGCGATAAAGCCCATAACACTAAAGAGAAGAACAAGGATTGAATGGAAAGCAAAGAAGACCGAGAGGCAGCCAGCACCAAATAAAAATGAGGCTTCTGTGGAAGCTGATGAGGAAGGAGAGAAGACTCCCCGACTTGCTAACAAGAGGAATCTGGTGACTGAAGGGAAAAAGCTAGCTAAAAAAGCAAAGACTTCTGAAGTTTCAGTTACTCCTTCTAAGGTCATCGAAATTGATAGCTTAGGAGAGAAGCTCCAAGTTTATGTGAGGAGAAACTCACCAATATAGAGAGTATCCCCTATAGGAGAGTCGAGGATTGGAATTGAAAGGTTTCCAACTATAGGGGCTAAAAAGGAAGTCACCAAGGATGATTCTCCATCCCCAATATAGAACATACCAAAGGGTGAAAATCCAAGGGAACATAGACAACCCAGTGGAGAGGGAAGTCAATTTGATAATCACGATGAACAAACATGGAGTGGAGAAGTGTCTACACCCGAGGTTGGGAAATTGAGTGAATTGGTGAGAGAACTAGGGGAAAAGGTAGAGATAAGCAAGGAGACTACTTATGAGGTCACAGTTGAGATGCCTTCCCAGCCCCAAACTAGAAAACATGTTGATATGTCTCATGCAGAGGAAAAGCCTCAAGGAGAAGATGACAAGGAAAAGGAACAACAGGACTAGGGGAAGGATGAGGAGAATATAGAGGTTGTGGATGAAATTCCTCCCCATGACCAATCTAAACATGGAACTCCCCTAGGAAATAGAGAGATGGAACAATCCACTGCCCCAGACTGGTTGGAGAAGAGACTGAAACAGAATTCCATCATTGTGGAAGATGATACTCCAAGTTGGGAAAAGTTGTTAGAAAAATGGGGGCAGTTAAAGGAGAGGAAGAGAGCTAAGATTGTCTTCAAATTTGCACAAGACAAATTCAATAACAAGATTGTTCATGTGGTGGTTCCTCCACAAAATAAGTACAAGGATGAATTGAGGCCCATAGATTACAAAGTATAGACTGTGAATTTGGGACCAACTACAAAGAAGTAGGATAAAGAAGACTTCCAAGAATCTTCTCAAGAAATTTTGAGAAGGTTGGATAAAGAAAGCGTAGAAAAGGAGGAATTGCAAAAGTAGTTAAGGGATGTGCACATGTACATCTAGCATTTAATTAAGCCCCTATATTCTCAAAGCAGTGAGAGCTCCTCGTTCCTAGAGGGTTTGTTGTCGAAAGAGGTTGTTTCAAACATAGAAAGGTTGAAGTCCTTCACAAAAGACACCAAGGAATGGTTGTAGGGAATTAGCAGCAGGGGAGATGAGATGATTGATAAAGTGTTGTCATTCTATGAGAAGGCCTCTTTTATCTCCAATGATATAAACTACTTCCTACAAGATTGCAAGCAACTGCCTAATGATACAATGGTCAAAGAATTGGAGAAAATTTTGGTGATTTCGGCTAAGACTCTGGTTCAGGAGGGTGTCTTCACTATGCAGGATACTCATAATGCCATGGAGTGGATTGAGGCTATCAAGTCAGAATGAAGGCCCCAAAGAAACTTTATAAGGCACAAATTAAGGTGAAAGAGTTCTTCGACAATTGTAACATCTTTCTTGAAATAATTACAGGGAGGAAGAAATTCAAGCACAGAGATTTGAACATGGAACAAATGCAGCAATGGTGGCATGAGGTATATCCTCCAAATGCTAAGGGTCCATAAATTAAAGATCAATTGGAGAACACTAAAATTTATGTTTCTTATTTGGATAAATATCAAGATTTATATGCTAATTGGGAAAATACCTTAGCTAAATATGAGGCAGAGTTAAAAATAGCTAGAGCCAGAATTAAATTTGTTTCTACACCAACCGAGTCGACCTAGACCTAATCCTTTCAAAGATAAATGAAATTAATGGAAAAAATTGGGTAGGTGAAGAAGGAATGGGTGACCTAGCTTGATGACCTTGGATAACGTGCCACTAAATGACAGTTTTGCTTGAGGGATAGGTTGGTGGCTCCTTGGATCTTGTGTCTGGCATGCATTAAATGCTAAAAGTTAATTTTGGAGGCCAACCTCCCTTATTTTAATGTATATTTTGAACTTGGGATTTTGGAGGGAATGTTTGGACAACCTACTTGGTCAACCTAATTAATGTAACCCTAATTTAGGCACCATTTATTTGATTTTCTATAAATAGGGGTCTCTCCCTCATTTTTTAAGGTTAGGCATTACTAGAAAAGGTGTTAGAAGTTAGTCAATACATTAGAAATCTCTGTAAATGTTGGAGATAATGGAAAAACTTGAATTGTTGCAAATTTTTGATGAAGTAAATACAAAGAAGACATTGTTATTTGGTGATTCTTCATTGTATTAGTCATTTGTGCATGGTTCTTGTGATTCCTATATATCATATTTAGAAATTTTCTTTAAGTAAGTTATTTTCTAGATAATTTTAGATAAGTTACTTCTAGATAGTTTAAATGTGCTAATATTCCAGTTGTGTTCATGGTGGAAAATCTGGAGTGTTTGGGCAAACTCTTGGTCCATACTTTTAGTTACTTGTTGACTGTGGGTAGTTGTGCAAAGTTAGCCTGGGCCTTCATCTTATGTGCTTGGTTCAATTGTGAAGTGTTTATTCATTTTGATGATGTATCTAGGTGAATGAGTGAATGTTTTGCAATCTGAAAATCTCAAATACCTTAGGAGATAGCACTATTTATGTAATGTTGTAGGAAATTATGGGTTAAGAAGAAACTAGTTTTGAAGGGTTTGGTCCACTTCAGGTTCTTTGTTGTTTTCATAGTTGATTCTATTAGTTAGATTAAAATCTCTCTGAAACCCTTATATCCTTTGTTATTTCTTTGAAATCTAGAGTAGTTTAGAATCCATAAGCATCAACTTATTGTAATATTTGATGAATTTAAGAAACTCCAATGTTTGTGTGTAAGGACCTTTGTGGAAAACCATCAATTTTAACATTATCTCTAAGTTGCTTTATTGCATTGTCAAGACCTAACATTAGAGGCCTTGGGGTTATCTCTTGAGGCTTGCTAATAGAGAGTTACCTTTCAAGAGAGATAGGATATCATATTCTATCTAAATTTTTGTTGTGAAGAAAACACCATCAATAGATTGGTGCTAGAAGGAGGGTTGCTTCAACAAGCTGGAGTGATTTTTTTCATCAATATCTCCTCAAAGATTCAGTAGAAAAACTAGGTCTACATCACAAGGATATTTCTAGGAGTTAGAACCTCCCACCAGTCCAAGGAAGACCGAGAAGGGAGGAGCTTCATCTTCCTCACCCATTTTTCCTTCATCATCCTCTTCATCTTCAGATTCTAAGTCCACTTCCACCGAACCCATCTCTACTAGAATTCATCCTTTAGTTATTCAACAGCCTCAAACACAGACCAACCAACCTAAAATATAGTTCAATCCACCTCTCCCACCACTTCCATTACAACCAATGGCCTTCTTGGTAGATAATCTTTCACCTTTTCTCTTCAACAAATATAATGTGATGCCCAAGAACCTAGAGCACTTCTGCTCAAAGTTTCATATGGGTGATCCTAATAGAATGACTGAAGAGCACATCAGAATTTTCCAGACTACCTTGAAGGATAGAGGGATTGTTCATGAAGATTTCTCTTGCAGACTCTTTCCCTATTCCCTGGGGGAAGAAGCTTTTTATTGGTATAACCACTTACCAGCTGGTTTTGTAACCAGTTGGGCTAATCTGGAAAAGGCTTTCTTACTTAAGTTTAAAATCCCCATCAATACTAATGAACTATATCTACAATTTACTAGGGTTAAGAGGGAAGTTAATGAACCAATAGGGTCTTTCAATAATAAATTACATCGTTCCTATCCCTAATTGTAATCACCTTATGTTGTGGATGATACCATAGCTAGGGAAGTTTACTATGATGCATTGCATAGTTTGACTTCTACTTTCCTCAAAAGGAAGCATAATTCCCCTTATATTCTATTGAATACATACTCATAAGTAGTTAAGGAAAGTATGGATTTAAGGCAATACTTTTTAGGACCTTTTCCATCCTTATAGCCCACTTCCCACCCAGGACAAGTTCAGGCCATAAATCAAGTAATAAGTAATCAGACTCCAAACATGAACCCGGTGACACAACTTCCTATAGTTCCCCATCCAAGACCTCCTCTGAATCAAGCCTCTATTGTACCGAATTATTCACATAATGTAGGCCAAGCACCCTTTCCTCGACAGAAGGCTAACATACCTAGTTATTTACAGAGTTCTGAAATATTGAATTAGTCCCTAAATCAAGGTCCACATGTAGTTTATCTATAGAATGCTGCAAATTCTAGGTCTACATCAAGCACTTCAAACAAGGAAAGATTGGATGAATTAACAGAGCAATTCAAGAAGTTGTCTACTAAGATTACATACCTGAGGAACCAAAATAATCAATTACAAGTAGCTCAGAGAAGCATTCAATCCAACTACAATAGGGAGAATAGGGATACTAGAGATCCTGGTTATAATAGAGACATATGAGAATCTAGGCAAGGATATAATCAAGGATATGACCGAGGCCAGTCTTTATGACAAAATTTTGATAGGAGACCACACCCCAGGAAAAATTGGATGTGGAACACAAGGCCTAATAATGGATGGGTCCCAACACCATTAGACTAACCCAAAAATTCAAAAAATACTACTAGCATAGTCCTTTTAGCAGAATATGCTCTCAGGGGATACTACTAACTTCACAAGACAACCCAGCATTTAGAGTTTAATTGTCCAGAGTTCCAAACTGCTACAACAATATTCTAGATGGAGGTGCAAGATGTTACAGGGGGTCCTTCATATGGTCAATAAATAGTACCCTTTGATCCTTATGATTTCTTATGTGTTGGTTTTGAACCATGCCTCATTTCCCAGAGGGGAAGAGAATGGACTTGAAGAAGAATCCTCTGAAGAAAGCACAAAATCAGAACAAGTGTGCAATGAAGAGTCCATATCAAAGATGTTTGAAACTGATGGGGTTGTTTATAATGGTCCTTTGGATGGAGAAGAAAAAAGAATTGATGAAGTACATTTTGGCCCATAGTTGTCGTTGCACCAAAAGATTGACCTATTAATGCTCGATACAACTGCCAGAGTTAACGGATCCATGAGAGGTGGTTAGTCCATGTCACAAATATTGAGGGGAGCACTGACCATCTGCCAACAAACTCCCCCTCAACATTACCCAAGGGGATTCGAACCCGACACCTTTGGCTCTGATACCAATTTTTGGCCCACAGTTGTCATTGCACCAAAATATTGACCTATTAATGCTCGATACAACTACCAGAGTTAACAAATCCACTGAAGGAAGTTAGTCCATGTCACAAATCCTGAGGGGAGAATTGAACATCTTCCAATAGTACAAATGTTCCATCAAAGGACTTAGCCCTATTATTTGTGGAACAGGCAGGTCGGTGGGCCATTCACCACTTCCACTCCTAAAAATTTAAACACTCCTCCCAATCCTAATGCCAATTCAATCCCTCTTACCATCATGTGCCAAGGAAATATTTCTCTAAAGGAGGATACTTTGATGCTTCAAAAGGGGAGGATTCCAAGGACCAACAGGGGACATTTGTAAGAAGTAGCCAATCAGATATGACTATTTTCCAAATGGGAGAGTATGTGGCAGAGGAACTCAAGAAGGTGAAGATTAGTCTCTCATCCTTTGAGTTGTTAATAATCCCCACTATTCGGAGTGATGTGCTAAGTTCATTAAGTGATCATACCTCCATGAATTCTTCACAAGATTCTACTACCAAAAGGGATGGGTTCATAGAACCCTTGGTGAAAGATGTTGAAAAGACATAGATCCAACAATCACTTCTGAATCAGAACACTCAAGTAGCCAAAGAACAACCAAAAACATAGAAAAAGGATAGAAGTAGATACAAGGATAAAATCCAAGTGGTTAACGTTGTCTCTTTAGTAAGTATTTTTCAAACCAAGCAAGACACTCCTTTTTTGATTTATGTTCGAATCTTTGGAAAAAATCTACATAATTGTCTGTTGGACTCTAGTGCCTCCACAAATGTGATGCCATCCTTAGTTTGTAAAGCCCTAGGCATCACTCTCGCTCCATCTCAATGGAAATTTACTCAATTGGATAAACTGAGGTGAATGTGGTAGGAGAATTGAACATGATACCTATGTAAGTAGCATCAGACGCATGGGTACAACAAGTCATTAACATCCAAGTGGTCAATATACCTGATGCCTATGGGATGATCTTGGGCAAAGATTTCATGAGAGTTCTTAATGGATACACCTCAATGGATCATTCTCACATGTGGCTTCCATGGAAGGGATTCCCAAATCAGATTAGGATTGAGAGGGAACCTAGACTGAAGTACTTAATCACTGAATATCAGAATACTTCCAATGAAGTGCTCATTTCTAAAGCAAGCCTAGGAAATTATGTCTTAGCCACTATTGTTGAAGAATATAGAGTAGAAGAGGTGTTCATGATGCATGACATGCCTGGAGATTTGAATTAATCCTCCAAGAGAACTGAGGTGATCGTAAAAGAGGAGGAATATTTTGAATGGAGTGATAGTAACCTTGGTTTGTTTGACAACTTCCATGAGTTCATTCAAAAATGCATCGAGGATCAAGTTAGTTTGGGAAGGAAAATGGACTTCAAGGAGTTGTTGCTAGCCAATTGGTACAGGATGCACAATTCCTCTCACTTGGAGTTTGAGTGTTGTCTCTACCAGACTATGGTTGAGTAGATTAGGAAATGTATTAATTCACTTTCAAAAGTTAAGCCTAAAGTGCAAGATTTGAAACAAGTTGAAGAAGGGAAAGAGCAAGCAGTGCAAGGTAGTTCCCTTTCCAGTAGAAATGGAAGTACTAAAGATTCAAAGGGTTGTTCATCCCCAAAAATATAGACTTAAAGATTTGATGGATCAAAATGTAAATATGGTGCAGGAGCCGGATTTGAATTAATAATTCTAATAGGGAAAACTTTCTTTGTTGCTCATAGCCTACAATTCTAGTGCACTAATAACATTTCCAAATATGAGGCATTGATCCATGGGCTACTGATGGCACTAAAGAAGAATGTTAAGATATTGCAAGTATTCAAATATTTTGAACTAGTGGTGAAACAAATCAAAAGGAAATATTTTTGTCATGACGGGAGAATGACCAACCACCAGCACAGAGCATGGGATTTGATAGAAGGCTTTGATGCCTTCAACATCCAGTTGATTCTGAGAACTAATAATCACACAAAAGATGCTCTAGCCCAAGTAGCCAGTACACTAGAGCCTCTATCCTTGTTTGGATTGAAGAAATTCATTGTTGAATTAACACCAATCCCTTCCATACTAGACAATGTTTCAAACTTTCAAGTATTTGAAGATGACTAGCACATCTTGGATTTCCTAACTAGTTTTGATGTGTTCACTTCACAAGTGATTGATAAGATGGAACCCCAAGAGGCAGAATTGGATATAGAATGTGTTATCAATTTGTGCGAACCCTTTTCCTAGTACCTACAAAACAACATGAATAAGCGAGTTAGACAAAGAATTACAAGCTAAAAGAAGGATTCCCCATGAGATCAATTTACAAATCAAACTAGGAATGAAAATATTGAAGAACACAATGTAGATGATAAAAAACAAGATGAAATCCTAATTAGATATGCAAACTCTCAATCCCATGGGAGAATTGGTGCCAATTTGATGTGGAAATTTAGCCCTTTCCCAATTCCTAAGATGCAAGATTTGAATGTTGAAGAGATTGATAATCCATTTTTGATGAAAATGTGAGAACTCCAAGCCAAATCTGCAAAAATCCTAGCTAAGAATTCGAATGATGGATGAAGATGGCTAAGTATTTAAGCATGGTAACTTTGTTTGGATTGTGGATGATAAAATGAGGAGAGGAGATCTTCATTTATAGGATTTCTAGATGGATGAATGCCCAAATTTGAGAAATGTGGGACTAACATTCATCCAATGATATGGTGCCACTTGTCAAACTATGAATGGATGATGGTTGTGCAAGATTTGGAGTTTGTGCCAATAAATGCCATTATTTGAATTTCAAATTTGTTGAAATGACATGTAAGAGGGAAGGGAAAATGCAATAAATGCCACTTGGCTAAAGGCAAAGGACATGTAAGAGGTTTTAAATGCCTTGTTGGATGTACATGTTGACTTGGAATTTTTAAATTCAAATTGAGAGAATATTCCAAAAGATGCCATGTGAGGAAAATAGAGATTTAATAAATGAATTAAATCTATTTTCATGTGCAACTTGCATTATCTAGAGGATGTGACATGAGATTAGATTAAATTAATCAAGGTTTAATTAATTTAACAAGAGATTAGCTGATGTGACTTATTTGACTTAGATTTATGGATTTATTTAAATCAGATAAGAGAGGAATATGATTAAAGGCTAATTAAATAAAGATTTTGATTTATTTAATTAAAAGGAATGATGTTTATTTTAATTAAATAAGGTTTTAATTTATTTAATTTAATGGATAGACTTTAGAGATTTAATCAAATAAATTGATTATTTAACTAAATGGGGATAATTAGATCGAATGGATTGATTTAATTAACATGAGATGGACTTAATTAGACAAGATGATTTATTTAATTAAGAGATGAATGTTGATGAATTTAATCAGATAGGGGAATTTGATTAAATGGTTAGACCGAGGGATGATTTAGGAAGAAATGGTGTTAGTAAGTCAGGATCGAATGCACAATGTCAATCAGTATATTTTCAATGTCTACATTTTGCCCCTCTTTGAAGCAATGCACTCGTTGCATTGGTTCAAAGAATACACGATCTCGATCAAAGCCAAAAAATTTCAATATAAAAAAACTTGCCCCACTGCTGCATGGCGAGAGAAAACATGCCATTATAATGCCCCCTCGAGAGATCGGATGAAAATTTCCATTTTTTGGGTGATCTCGCGAAAAAAAGAACAAAGTGCCCGACAAGTCTGAAAGGGGTTTGGGAGGCTAAAAATGTGTCTAAATGTAACAAATCAATGAAAAACAAGCCTCGAACAGACGAAAATAGGTTCGGGGGTCCAAAACCCTAGCTGGACAACCCTAAAGGGTCAAAAAACCCTAATTTTTAGGCTTAAAAGGGGCCCGAGAGGTCACTTTCAAGTCATTTTCACACACCTCCACTAGCGAACCTTGAGAATCAAGCTCTGACCACCTGACGATATGGTGCAACGACAGCTTCCCCAGCATATTTTGGATCGAGTCTGGACCTACTAGCGGCCACCTGGCATTGGTGCCCCGATATGTGACCCTAACTGAAGCTTCGTTCTTTCGTTTTAGTGCATTTATTACTGTTTTAATGACGAGCTCACCTCCAGCGGCGCTATTATAGCGCCGCTCAGTGTTCAAAGTGCACCACTAATTGCTTGTTTAGCGCTGTAGCGGTGCTATTTAGAATTTAAAAATTCCATCGCTAGGATCGGGCTCGGCTTGGACTCGCGGGCCAGTTTGACAAAAGTACGCTGTGGTGGCGCCCTTTTCAAGAAAACTGCGATGCTAGGGGTGAAAGTGTGCCGCGGCGGCTCGATTTGGAAAAATTATGAGTCCAGCATCAGAGTTTGAGAAAACTCAAACTATGACACCTTCACAAACTGCGCCGCTGGGAGCCAGTTTGAGGCATTAGGTCAAGAATTTTCCAAAAAATTTAACATGTTGACTTTGCTGATGTAGGACAGGCCTAGGGAGCTCTATTCCTCAGAGCACCAGTCGTGGGATTTAGCGAGTGTTCTTTAGGACCTTAGCGACCGAGACCAGGATTGGCTAGGAGCTGCAGGACTATGGCACATTGCTTATGCGGCACTCGTGCACACACACCTCGGGATGTTGTCAGTGCTGGTAGAGCGGTGGCACAGCGAGACGTCGTCATTTCATCTTCCCACTGGTCAGGTGACCGTTACATTGGAGGACATCTGGCAGATTTTACGATTGCCCATTCATGACTACCGAGTGATCTATGACATGGAGGAGGGATGCGCTTGTTGCACCCGAGTCCTCGCCACCTGAGACATCATTTACTGTGAGGGGCAGATCGAGCTGGAGAGGTACAGAGTTATAGAACCTCCCTTCCATTGGGTGATTGCGGTGATCATTTCTGGTTTGGTTGCCCTAGACAAACAAGGGCGGTACTTTAGTCCCAGATGGGGATATTGCTGGGAGAGGATGGTCTGAGATAGACCAATTTGATTCGCGTGGGGGCCTGTCATTTTGGCCTCACTCTATAGGGATTTGCACGAGTACGTGTATGTGGATGGCAGAGTGCTGGGAACTGGAGTTACTTTGTTGTATGTCTAAGCATGGGAGCACATTTCTGTGCTACTTCCATGAGTGGTTCTAGTTCCGATGGGGGCAGAGGATGCCCTTGTGGCATGATACAGAGGGGGTGTGTCTTTTACACACACTGGCGAGCATGGGATCCCCTATTAGAGGTGGGTCATAGATGAGATGCTCATTTTCACTTGGAGACCATACCTCAGTCAGCCTGGATGGGCTAACGATGCAGACCAGCTCTTCTATTATCGCCAAGATAGATACATGTAGGGCCAAGAGAACACCATGATAGAGAGATACCTATCCGGGCATGTACAGTGTCAGTTTGGAGAGCCGCAAGATCGACCAGATGATGACTATGTAGCTATGTTTGCATGCAGCATGACACAGGTGTCATGGGGGCATGGCATTCCTACCGCAGAGGCGGTTGACAGTTTTCAACACTTGGTGGCCCGACCTTGGGCCTACGATCAGGGATTGGCAGATCCGGGCATGACACACACATACAGGGACTGGTTCAAGCCTCCTCTCTGGTTGACTGTTCCAGGTGAGGACCCAGAGGCACACAGGGTCAGAGGCAGGGGCAGAGGATGAGTGCAAGGGCGAGGTCCGAGGATGGAGATCCGTCGGGACCCACCAGAGGTGCCCCCAGTTCTGCCAGGTCAGGGAGATGTCCCTATGTAGGACCAGCAACAGGATCCGTCTGTCCCACCACCACGAGTTGAGGGTGAGGGTCAGGTTCGCGCGTAGCCAGGGGCACAACCAGCAGGGCAGGCAGATGTGTGAGATGCCTTGATTTTGTAGTTACAAGCACAGGTGCAGGCATTGACGGCCGAGAGAGATTAGGCACAAGCTAAGAGGGATCAGCTGAGAGCAGAGAGGGACCAGGCTATATAGTAGAGATAGGTTGCATAGCTATAGGCAGCGACAGAGTTAGGTTGCAGGCAGCAAATGGAGAGTACGACAGCCTCCTCATCCCAGGGTACAGTGTCGGTCCAATCTTATAGAGAGGCCATCTAAAAGATAGAGTATTACCGCAGGGCCTACCATGACCATGTACCTAGAGCAGATTGGGTTCCTGATTAATCAGAGTAGGCCAGTTAGAGACCACCAGAGGGTCACGGCGACAGGGGTGAGGGTAGCATCCACAGAGATCGGGCTTGATCGAGATTTTATGATGTACCTTTTGTAATTTACAGGCTCATCTTTGATAGCCCGATGGGCATTTTTGTACTGATTGACATATATGTACAGTGATTCGATTATTCCTTTGTATTATGACAGTTGATATATGATATGAGCCAATTTTGATGTGATGCAATGTGTTATTTATGCATGTATGATTTATTTTTATATGCTTTGCAGTGATGTTTTATGGATGCATTTATTTCTAATGATGTTAATGCAATGCTTATGACTAACAGATCTATATTATGCTAACCTCTGATATGAAAATGTGATGATCTATTTATGATAATGTAAATGTGATATGGATTTGATCTATGGTATACGCAATGATATGAAAAAATGCATATATATGATTTGATTTATGGATGAATATGATATGATGCAATGGTCGTGGTGTGATGCAAATGAAATGATGGTATAAGATGCATATGTTATCATCCTAAATGATAATGTATGTGGTGCAATGATATGTTAATGTGATGATATGTATGCCTAATGAATTAAATGCTTATATTCCTATTGTTTATGATTATGAGATGCTTTCATTCATGTTATGTGATAATTTATGTAATGGTAATATGAAATGAATGTTTATGCAATGATCAATGTAATGTCAGGAGATGCGATGTAATGGATGGAATGCGATGTTTATGAATGCACCTCTTTTAAAATGTCATGTGTATATTTCCTATATGATATGCTTTACTCAATGTGTTAATGATTTCTACATGATATGCTTATGCAATGTGCTAATGATTTGTGGATGCAGGATCGATGATGCTGATGATGATGGTGATGATGATCAACTATCATAGTACCTTGTTAGTGTGATTAGTAAGAAAGGAAGAAGTCATTTCAACAAGACGCATGAAGACTCAAATGTAGATGATGATGATGATGATTACTTGCCGAGGAATTGGGATTTTCAAAGCGCCAAATTTTCTTATGTTTGATAACACACGTGGTACGATGCATCAAGGTATAGCAAACCAGGATGGCGTGGTACCTAGTGTGATGGACTTTGACTCGACAATTAGATAGGAGTATCCTTGTTCACATCTGACATACGGAAACCTTGCTAGGACATACTTCAGAAGTTTCAGACATCTCAGACCAAAACACGAAAAGGTAAACCTATCCCCACAATAGTCAACAAGTTGCCCTAGAATTCTTTCGCATATACCTAACAAAGCAAGTATTCACCGAGGTTATATTACAAGAACGTCCAACAAGTACAGTAGACCAAAGATAACGATCATTGCCCCATTCATATTTCTCTAAATCTGTTGTTTTGGGATATCATCGAGACGTCCTTGGAATGAGCGCAAATAAGATAAGTCAAAAGAAAAAGACCAAGTAAACAAACAAACTGATGCTCTTCAATACCGCTAACGGAAAAAGGATATGTTTTCTAAGGATGATGAACGAAACTTATTACCAAAAGATAATGCCCATTGTAGGAAGGATTCATCCTAGGACATGTTAGTGGATGGCAGAATGTCATTTCGTTTATATGGGATGATTGATATGGGACCGATTCAGATGATGAGTTACCGATACAAAGAGATAACCAGCTTGCTTACGTACTGACTTAGACTTTAGACTTGACGTTTTGAGTTCTACCTTTAGACTGCTAGGCTTGTTTCCAATTGTTTTACCAAAGGTTGATGATGACGATCAGTTTATTATGGATGATGCTTATTGCGGGTGCACACGAGATGAGGCGGATGGATTTTTTGAATATTTGGATGTTTTTGATGTTTTGAATGTTTTGAGGTTGTTTTTGGTATTTTTTGAGATTTTCCAAATGTTTTGATTTTTGATTTTTTAAATGTTTTTGGGATTTTTTGAGATTTTGACCGAGAGACTAACCTAAAGACCTATCCTAGGGGTCTCGAGGGTTGATCGACAGATTAGTCTTGCCTACGTTATACAAGCAGATACCACGTAGTTTGACTGATGACGACCGATTTACAAATGAAGATATACATGATGAGATGTCAGTTTATTATGACAGACTCCTATAGGACTGACCTAAATGTCTCGAGGGATGATCAAAGATCAACCTTTCCTACGTTCAAGCTCAGAGATGACGTAGTTCGACAAGACGACCTTGTTTTTGGCTTTTTGAATGACTTTTTGACTTGTTTTTGGATTTTTGATTTTATGATGTTTTTGGATTTTTTGATTTTCTGATATTTTTGAATTTTCTAATTTGAGGACTTTAAGACCATACACGAATCCGATCTGATGAGAACATGCCCCTAGCATGATGCAATAGACTACTCCGATAAAGGCAAGACAATTTGACTTTGGGGATGGGTTGAGTAGTACTAGGAGGGATCATGATACGAACACAGGACCAAGCTATGGTGCGGACATGGATGGATGTGTGATGGATGGAGACATGAATGCATTGAATGATGGAAGCGAAATGGAGGGATGATGCTGAATAAGCCATAAAGATCCTGGTGGATGGAAAGTACTTATTTACATAAGGCGTTGTTTGCCAGGTTTTCACCAAGGTACTTGCCCAAAGTGCCACCAAAGTGGTTTTCACTATAGGATAATTTTTTTGATCCTTTTTCTGATTTTTTTTTTTTTTTTTTTTTTTTTTTAATTTTTTTTAATTTTATTTTTTTTTGTCACCAAGATGCCTGTTTGCCAGGTTTTCACCGAAGTAACCATTTTTTAGGACTTTTTCTAATTTTTTTGGATTTTTTGGTTTTATACCCTAGAAGATTTAGGCATAAAACTTTTTGAGATGGGAGCTATTTATTGGCTCTTGCTGATATTCCCTTGATTTATAGCTTGTTGTAACGATGAAAGACCTTAACCAATTAGGTTCGAACTTTCCTTTGCCACTGGGTTCGGGACATTCTTCTGATTTTCTTTTAAGACCAATTCTCCGACTTGGAAATTTTTTCTTTTGATCTTCTTGTTGTAACTTCGTTTAAGTCTATTCCGATAGACTTGTAAGTGATTCAAAGCATCAATCCTTCTCTCATCTAGTAATTCTCGCTCACTTAGTCTTGATACCTGATATTCCTCATTAGTGATGAGATTTTGTAGTGATATTCTGAGGGATGGGAGCTCGATCTTAATGGGGAGGATGACTTCTGATCCGTAGACCAAGGAAAAGGGGGTGGCGCTGGTGGGTGTGCGGATGCTTGTTCAATAAGCCCAGAGGGTAGGATTAAGCTGCAAGTGCCAGTCACGACCTGCGTCATTAACTGTTTTCTTAAGGATTTTGAGGATGGTTTTTTTCGTGGCTTCTGTTTGGCTATTGCCTTGGGGATAATAGGGGGTGGAGAAGCGATGCTAGATTTTGAATTTCTCGCACAAGTCATGAACCTCCTGGTTCTTGAATGGTGTCCCATTATCTGAGATAATGGCTTGTGGGACACCGTAACGACACATGAGATAGTTCAGGATAAATTTTGAGATCTACTTCCCAGTGATATACATCATGGGTATGGCTTCCACCCACTTTGTGAAGTACTCAATTGTAGTTATGATGAACTTATGGCCATTGGATGAGGTGGGTGTAATTTTCCTAATGAGATTGAGTCCACATTGTGAAAAGGGCCATGGTGTGACGATCAGGTGAAGCTCTTGAGCTGGAGCATGGATGAGATCTCCATGCTATTGACATTGTAAACACTTTTTAGCATGATCATGTGCTTCTCTTTCCATTGTAGGCCAATAATACCCCATCCTCAATAGTTTCTTGGCGGTGGTCATTCCACTCGAGTGTAAGCCACAGATACCGTTATGAACCTCAGTTAGAGTGGTTAATGCCTCCTTAGCATTTAGACAGTGCAACAAGGTACCTTCTATGCTTCTACGGTATAAGGTATCACCTAGGATGACAAATTTGGATGCCTTTTTGATAAACACTCGTTTTAGGCTAAATGGTAGGTTAGCGGGTATGATTCCTATGCGAAGATATGTGTAGATGTCATGGTACCAAGGATCACCAGGACCAACGATTTCACACGCATATTCTGATTCTAGTACCTCGAATGTGGGGACAAGAAGCTTCTCAATCAAGAATTCATATTTTGGCACGTTATGAGGGATGTCTAATAGTGACCCAATTGTAGCCATGGCATCAGCTGCTCTATTGTTGGTTCTTGTAATTTGCTTGAATGTTATGTCAATGAAGGATTCCTTTAGAGTCTCCACCAGTTTCTTGTATGGAGTTAGCTTATCATCCTTGGTTTGATATTCATTATTGACCTGATTTATGATCAACTGTGAGTCTTTGTAGACCTTGAGAGCTATGATATTCCATTGCACTGCTATCCTGAGACCTATAGTCAAAGCTTCATATTATGTGATGTTGTTAGTGCAAGGAAATGCCAATTTGTATGATCTTGGTATGCAGTCCCCCTATGGGGTGATGAAGAAGACACCAACTCCTGATCCATGTTGAGTATATGAGTCATCAAAGTATAGTTTCCAGTGATTGGAAATGTTGAGGTTAAAAATAGACTCATATGGAAATTCTGAGACAAGAGGGTTCTTAGAATATATGGGTGCTTCTGCTAGTTGGTCTGCAATAACTTGACCTTTAATGGCTTTCCGCTCAACATACTCAATGTCGTACTCTGACAATATCATAACCCATTTTTCCATTCTGCCAGTTAACATTGCCTTTGATAGTAGATACTTAAGGGGGTCAATTTTAGCAATGAGCTTGATCTTGTGTGCCAACATGTAGTGTCTGAATTTTTGGGATGCAAACACTACTGCAAGGAAAGCTTTCTCGATGAATGAGTAATTTAGCTCATGACCGACCATTGTCCTACTGATATAGTAGATAGCCCTCTCTGTTCCATTTTCATCATGCTGGGCTAGGAGAGCTCCAAGGGTTGTTGTTGTTGCTAATACATATAGGATCAATGGCTTCTTGGGGATGGGTGGCATTAAGACTGGTGGTGTTAGTAGATATTCCTTGATTTTGTTGAATGCCTCTTCGTATTTTGTGTCCCATTTGCACGCTACCCCCTTGTGGAGTAGGTGAGAATATGGGTTTTGCTTGTCTGCCAGTTGTGTTATGAACTGTTGGATGGATTGACGTTTGCCTTGGAGACCTCTCAGTTGTTTTAATGTCTTTAGTGCTTCCATCTCGAGGATTTCCTTCACCTTTACTGGATCCACCTCAATACCCCTCATGGAGACTATGTATCCTAGCAATTTACCTAATTGTATGCTGAAGACGCACTTCTTGGGATTTAGTCTGACTTTGTATTCCTCCAATCTGTCAAAGATAGCACTTAAGGTTGCTATATGATCTTGTCTTTTCCTTGACTTAGCTAGAATGTCGTCGACATAGTCCTCGACTGTTTTGTGAGTCATGTCATGGAATATTAGTTTCATGGCCCTTTAATAGGTTGTTCTTGCATTCTTTAGGCCAAACAACATCATGTTCTAGTAGTAGGTCCCCCATGGACAAGTGAAAGCAGTTTTGTGTTGATCTTCTTTTGCTATCGTGATCTGGTTATATCCTGAGAATCCGTCCATTAGTAATAGCATCTCGTGTCCTGCTGTCATGTCTACTATCATATCGATGTTAGGGAGCCAAAAATCATCTTTAGGACATACTTTGTTCAAATCTCTAAAATCTGTATAGATTCTGATAGCTCCATTAGGTTTTAAAACAAGTACCAAGTTCGATACCTATTCTGGATAATCAATTGGTCGGATGAATCCTGCGTCTAGCAACTTTTTGAGCTCCATTTTGACCAATAAGGCTATTTGAGGATGCATTTTCCTAAGCTTCTGTTTGACTGGCTTTGCTTCTGGATATACTGCTAAATGGTGAACCATTGTCTCTGGATCTAGCCCTGGCATATCAACATAACTCCATGCAAAAATTATTTTTCTTTCCTTTAGGAATGCTGCTAGGAGTTCTTGTTCTTTTGTCAATAATGATTCTACATAAAATGTGATATGTGGAGCCTCCTTGATTCCTATGTTGACTGGATTACACTTTTCGGCCAAGATTGCTGACTTCTCTTAATGAATGGCTCTTAGAGGAAGATTGAATCCTTCATCCTCGGGTGCCTCAGAGAGGTTTTCATCATTGGATGCATCCTTTCTTTTTACTATTTTCTTGTCAGAGAGTGCTACAGTGTGGTTTTCACTCAAGGACTTGGATATGATTCTTAGTTTCTCACTTTTACGACTGAAGGATTCAATCGTTTCTCCATAATAGGCGTATGTGTCCAACTCTATTATAAAGCCTGCCTTGTGATCTCCATCTAGAATGTTATCCCTCAATCCTATGAATTATGAGCACCTCATCATTTTCAAATGTATCGAGAACTGGTGGTCCTCGTTGGTCATAGTCGATCAGTTGGGGGTAGACTAAGCGGATCTTGTGATTTTGACTATCTGGTTCAAAGGTTATGGTACTAATCATACATAGGGTGGTATATTCGAATAACCTAGGTAGGTTGGATAAGGTATCTTTGTCATCGCTACTAATGTAGGGCTCAGTTATAAAATTATGTGTGTCTCTACCTATGACTATTGGTGAGTGTAGTTGTACTAGTATTGGTTGAGGAGAGACGTTAACCATTCTAACCAGAGGATTTCGGCCACGTATGGTTATTCTCAGAGTAGCACATCGAAGACTAAGATTTGTTATGGGTCGCTTCTCTGGCATGATAGGTATTATGAGCCCATTTTCATTTCATCCCAGTCTTTGATTTCGGTCATAGCCCATTGCAAGCATCATGTGTAGGGCCTTGCTTCTTTCGTCCATTGGTAAATTAGTTGCCTTTCTTCTATCTTGATACAACATGTTTGATGGATCTACTTCAATTACCTCATGGCCAAGGTCTCCCCATCTTGTGAATTTAGGATAATTTTGAAGATAGGTTTGTGATGTGGAAGCTTTATTTTCTTGTGCGCATCCCCGTGATCTAGGAGATTGCGGTAATTCTCCTATCACAAAAGCATTGTTAGGGAGTTTGTAGCTTCCACAACCATCTTCTTGGATGATGAGTTTGATATCGGAGATGGTGGGGATGGCGGGAATGGTGGGTGTCTCTGTCATAGAAGTGGACGTGAGAGTGGCAGGGTCAATATATGATGTGGATGGGCCTTCATCGTTCTTTGGCACTTGGAGGATTTTGTAATACTTGGCCTCAAGATTTTTGCAATATGAAAACGGCTCAGGATCTCCATGGACGGTGACCTCTTGTCCATTATGTGTAAATTTCACACATTGGTGGAAGGTTGATGCTATAGCTTTCATTCTGTGGATCCATGGGCGACCCAAGAGGATATTGTATGGCAATTCAAGGTCCAAGACTTGACAGGTGGTTTCCATGAGTGTTGGTCCTACTTGAATATGGAGTTTAATCATGCCTTGAGACAATCTTTCTTGGTCATCATATGCTCTAATTGTGATGCCCTTGCCTTTGTCAATGGAATCTTCTGCTATTTTCAACTATTTAATGAGGCTGAGAGAACAAATATTCAAACCTGCACCCCCATCTACCATGACCCTTTTTATTTTTCTCTTGTTGACAATGGCTTCCAAGTGAAGTGCACGGTTGTGGGATGGTTGGGTGGGGAAATCTTGGTCAGAAAATGTAAGGAGATTAGGTGTTATGATATTTCTGACCATAGCTTGGAATTGCTCCACGTCGAGATCTGTGGGGACAGTGGATGAGGCTAATGCTTCTTCAAGGATGTTCCTATGGGCGGATGATATTTTTAACAACTCCATGATGGAGATGTGTGTTGGTGTTCTCTTGAGTTGTTCTACAACATTGTAGGTATGCAGAACGACTCTTGATGAAGGGACTCTATTAGGTTGGGATGATGCTGCAATGGTGACTTTGCCGCCTCTTGTGGTGACTCCACAATCTTCAGCATGGGCACCCTTGATGGTGATGACCATGTAGTCTTCATTTAAGGAGGCAACGAATTTTTCATACACATGATTTACATTGCCTTTCCCTTTATCATTTTTATTCCCTTTGTTGCCATGATTTGGCATTGAATTCGTGTAGATTTTAAGATCCTGATCTCCTGTGGGTTGTTCCATATTTATGATTCTCTTGTCAATAAGGTCTTGAATGATATTTTTGAGTCTCATGCAGTTGTTTGTGGTGTGACCTTTGATTTTGTGAAATTCGCAAAGTTGGTTTTCATTGTACCAAGGAGGTTTGACATCAAGTTATTGGTAGTTCTCGAATGTGGGAGGTTTGATAAGTTTTTCATTAATCAACTTTTTCATTATATCCTCCAATGGTTCCCCCAGAATAGCGTACTTGCATTTTGGATAAGTTTTGTGTTGGTATGGTCCCCTTTGGTCAATGAGATTGTTGATGGTGGGATTGTTGGGTTGGTATGTTGTGTGATGAGTGTTTTCATGTTGTGTTTGGATTTGTGGTGAGGGTGTCTTTTGGCGTGGACCACTAATGACCACCTTGGCATTGACGACGCCATCATTAGTGATGTTCTTATTTCTTGCCCATGTACGAGGTTTATCGTTGTAATTTGATGGTGGGTGATTGTTTTGTTGCTCATGATATGACATTGATTCGGTGGGTTGGGTCACAAAGGTTGTTGTTGTGCTTGCTATTGTTCCCATAATGCTTGTTGTTGGGCTGCCAATTCTATTGCTTCTTGTTGTTCTTGGTATTGATTCAATGCTTGTTGATATGCCTGTAATTGTGCTGCTTGTGCAAGGATTTGTGCTTGTGCTTGTGCTTGTTGTGCTTGATATTGATTTTCCGCTTGTGCTTGTGCAGCTTGTTGTTATAATAAGAGTTGTGCTTGTGCGACTTGGGAAGCTTGTTGTTGTTGTTGCAATAATGTTTGAGCTTGCTATGCTTGTAATGCAGCTTGTGTGGCTTGAGCAGCTTTTTGTATAGCTTTTTGTTTTTGTACTTGTTGGTATCCTCTTTGGAAAGTAGCTTGCAATGCTGCATCATATTGATTTGATGTGGTGAAAGTTGGAGGAGGTGGTGGTGGATTTGGAATGGTGATAGATGATGATGTTGTGTTGATGTTTTGCATTTTGGATAATGGTATTGATGTGATTGGTCCTTGAGAGACCATGCCTTGTGATGTTAGGGGTGTGTTTGATGGTGCAGCCATTGCTTGTGTATTTATCATTTGTTGTTGCAATATCAACAATAAATTTTGAGTGTTTGGTGTGATGATTTGATTGATGGTTGGGATATAGGTTTGATTAATGCTTGGTAAGGGAGGAAGCCCTAAACCAAGGAGTGATGTGGATGATAATAGCAATGGTGGAAGAGGTGGAAATGTGAGGGATGTGAGTTGTGAAAATTTTGTGGTGTCAAATATGCCCCCTAGTCCAAACATATTTCCCTCTTCTTGTGGATTTGTGAGAAGAGATGTTTGTAGTGCTCCGTGAAAAGATGTTGATGATGGGTCATAATGTAAAGTGAGAGGAACATTTTTGTGTAATGGATTATGGGGGATGTTTTCTTCCAATGTGGTGTTTGCATCCAAGTTTTGATTATTAACAAGGGGATGTGATTGAAGAGCATTGAGGAACGTGTTTCCCTTGTTAACATTGGGTTGTGTTGGAGCAAGCGATGTTGTGTTTTGCAGGATGTTTTGTGTGATGCTTTGGGATGGGGGTGTAGATGAGATGGGGATGGTGGATGAGATTGATGGAAAAGATGTCTCCACTATAGTGCTTACATCAAAATTAGAAGGCAACTTGGCCCCTTGTTTTGCTAGTTCAACCATGTACAACGAAGGGTTAAGTCTCATCATGACATTGATGATTCGATGATTATCTAGATTTTGGAGCATTTTTGTCATTTCTTCATGAGACATTCTGAAAGTGGGGTCCTCTCCTTGGTTTTCTTCATGGGGATGTTGTGATGATGAGAGGGTCAATGGATTGCTTGATTTTGCTGGATTCATTTCTTCATTGGTTTGGCTAAGATCACTTGAAGTGGGTGTTTCTTTGTTGGCTTTCATACTCTTCTTGTATTGAGATCTTGTTTGGACCATAAAAAAAGGATATAAAATATGGGAGATGAAATCTCTTGATTCTTTGGATTGATCTCTATTTTATGTCCCAAAGTGAAAGTCTTAGGGTGTGTTTTGAGGATCAAAGGTGATGATAAGATGATGATGTTAGGAATTGATGATATGGATGATATGGATGTGGTCATGACACTAGGCTTTAGGACTTTGGATTTGATCGGATTTCGGATTTGGGATTTTGAGATTTTGAGTTTTGGTCCTTGACTTTGATTTGATTTTGAACAAAAAGACCCTAAGATGTTGGATGATGATCTAAGGGATATTATTTTTCCAAAAGGATGATAATTTGGATATGTGTGAGGAGAAGGATGCATCTACCCACACCTATTCAAACAAGATGTTTTGTTTCACTAAGCACATGGAGAAGGATTCATCTATATGTACTAAGCTAGACAAAATGATTTTGATAACTTTGAATAAGTATATGCACAAAGATGCATCTACACATACTTAGCCAAAGGTGTTTTTTGATAATGTTCTCAAGGATTTTGTCTCAATGATTTTGATGATGGTTTTGATTTTGCCATAAAGCCTAGTATCAAGGATGATTTCAAGATTTATCAAAAGGTGATGATGGGGTGGATTTTGTTTTGATGTTTTTAGGAGGATGGATAAAAAATTTTGATAATTTTTTGATCCTAAGATGAACCTAAAAGGACACTTTGTTTGCCTAGATCTAGGTATTGAAGAGTATGCAAATGCTTCCTAATGACCTTTGTAACCAAGAAATGATTTTATTTGTTCATTTTTTGGATTTTCAAACAATGATTTGTGTTTGGGATTGTAAAGTCTTCAACACACATGAAAGTTCATTTTGCTTAGCTTTGCTTTAATGTCTTTATTTTACCAAAAACACTTCTTTCAATTAGGTTTCCAAACTAAGATGTCCATTGTCTTAATTTCCTCAAACCCCACAAGATATGTTATGTGAAAATTTAATGAACTTAAGGCAAGGGGTTTTCCTATTGTTTACTTAAGAAGACAAATTGAGATATAATCCAATGCTTAGAAACCTCTAAGGATGTGAATCCCAAGGGAAAGCAATAACATATGGATTGAGTCAATTGTATTTGTCCTCCAAAGGGGTTTGAAATTTGGATGATGTTAAGTGTTTGTTTCCATGATGTTTTCGAGCAAGTAATGCATTTTGTAACCCAAGAACATGTACAATCCTATGGATGTGTAAGACAATATTTGTTGGATTCCCACTTGGACAAGTCCAGCTATGCTTATCTCTAGCAGATGGTTAGATGTTTGACCCCACTGGCTCCCCTCCATGGCACTCACTTATACGGGGCAGCCAAGCATCAACACCCATGAAACTCCCATGGCATGCTTTCCATCTCTACTAGAAGACCGTAACAGTGTGGGGTGGCTTTAGAATGACCGTTCTTGCACCAACAAATAGATCAAAGGATTTTGGAAAATTCTAGCACATAGGTTTTAGTAAGGACTTTCTGTTCGTAGGAGTTGACCCAACGTGGCAAGAGTCCCCTTTCGGATCCATCTTTTCGGAGTCAACCACGTGATATTGGAATTTCTTCCAATATCCACATTTATATCCTAGCTAGAAATACTCTTGGCTTTCAAGTGTTACCGGTTGAGTCGTTCCCTTGGGTGAGTACTTTTTCCCCAAGGCAGGCCCTCTAGGATAAACAAAAGTGAATGAAGAACAATATCTGTAACTCGATCAATCCTTGTGGCAACAAGGAAAGAGAATATACGCAACAAAGCCCCCACTCACACTTGCACAATCGTTTGTTCAATTTTAAGCCCAAATCGAAGTGTGGAGGTGATTGCTTTATCTCAACCCAAAGTCATGGAAAAGACCTTTTGATTCTCAAGATCACTATAAAGCGCGAGAGAAGTGCATACATCCTTTTCCAATGGTTTTAGTCTAAGTAAGCCCTCACGAAAAACACAACTACACTTGTTCTTTTTAAACCCTCAAAGCAATGTGTGAGTTTATTTTAGAGCACCAAATCACAAGTGAAAAGACATTTGTTCAATTGTTTAATCCATAAACAAAATCTAGTAAGTTGTTGATCCTAAGGTTCTTTTTAATCCTTTTGCAAGAAATAAACAAAAAGAATCATTTTTAAACCCAAATGAAAGTTAGTATCCTAAGAAAGAAAAAGATGACAAATTCTTAAAGAAGTGTTAAACAAACACTTAAATGTTAAAAAAACACTTTGATTAGACAAGATATCATCCCCATGCTCTTTCTTCCTTTGTTTTTGGCTTCCAACCTACAAAATAGAAAACAATCAGATTCTAAAAAAAACACAAGTTAAAAAACTAAAAAATAGTAGATAAATAAATCATGAATCAAAAGCACGTGCTAAAAATTAAGTTCTTCCTTTTTCTGTTTTCCAGCGTCGCAACTCGTGAAGGTGTCATTGTTTTTTCCTTCCAGCGGCACTCTTACAACGCCACTTACCAATTAGCGCCGCTCTGTGTCGGGACAGAGAGCATGATTGCGTCACTCTTTTCTCCCAGTGTTGCGGTTCTTGAAAGCGTCAGAGTTTTAAAAATTTTGAAAACTGGTGCAGATCAGGGAGTCCAGTGGTGGAGTTTAGAATTTGAATTTTTTTGGCAGGATGAGTCCAGCGATGTTGACAAGCCCGCGGTGCTAAAATAGCAACGCTGACGAGCCCGTGGCGGGAAAACAGTGACGCCGATGAGCCCGTGTTGGAATTTCCTGTGTCAAGAAAAATGCAGAATTTTCACAAAAATGTTAGAATTAATGAAATCTAGCCCTCCTTCTAGCGCCAAATGTGCAAACCCTTTTCCTAGTACCTGCAAAACAACATGAATAAGCAAGTTAGACAAGGAATTACAAGATAAAAGAAGGATTCCCTATGAGATCCATTTACAAATCAAACTAGGAATGAAAATATTGAACATAATGTAAATGATAAAAAACAAGATGAAATCCTAATTAGATATGCAAACTCTCAATCCCATGGGGGAATTGGTGCCAATTTGATGCGAAAATTTGGCCCTTTCCCAATTCCTAAGATGCAAGATTCGAATGTTGAAGAGATTGATGATCCATTTTTTATGAAAATGTGAGAACTCCAAGCCAAATCTGCAAAAAGTCTAGCTAAGAATTTGAATGATGGATGAAGATGGCTAAGTATTTTAGCATGGTAACTTTGCTTGGATTGTGGATGATAAAATGAGAGGAGCTCTTCATTTATAGGATTTCTAGATGGATGAATGCCCAAATTTTAGAAATGTGGGACTAACATTCATCCAATGATATGGTGCCACTTGTCAAGCTAGGAATGGATGATGGTTGTGCAAGATTTGGGGTTTGTGCCAATAAATGCCATTATTTGAATTTCAAATTTGTTGAAATGACATGTAAGAGGGAAGGGAAAATGCAATAAATGCCACTTGGCTCAAGGCAAAGGACATGTAAGAGGTTTTAAATGCCTTGTTGGATGTACATGTTGACTTGGAATTTTTGAATTCAAATTGAGAGAATATTCTAAAAGATGCCATGTGAGGAAAATAGAGATTTAATAAATGAATTAAATCTATTTTCATGTGCAACTTGCATTAACTAGAAGATGTGACATGAGATTAGATTAAATTAATCAAAGTTTAATTAATTTAACAAGGGATTAGCTTATGTGACTTATTTGACTTAGATTTATGGATTTATTTAAATCAAATAAGAGACGAATATGATTAAAGGATAATTAAATAAATATTTTGATTTATTTAATTAAAGGGAATGATGTTAGATTAAATTAAATAAGGTTTTAATCTATTTAATTTAATGGACAGACTTTAGAGATTTAATCAAATAAATTGATTATTTAATTAAATGGGGATAATTAGATCAAATGGATTGATTTAATGAACACGAGATGGACTTAATTAGACAAGATGATTTATTTAATTAAGAGATGAATGTTGATGAATTTAATCAAATATGGGAATTTGATTAAACGGTTAGACTAGGGGATGATTTAGGAAGAAATGGTGTTAGTAAGTCAGGATCAAATGCACGATGTCAATCAGTATATTTTCGATGTCTACACAATTCCAAGAGGGATGGATCAGTTGGAAAGGATTTTTAACCTGAATAAGATAAATGACCAAGATCAACAAACAAAAACAAATTCCATAGATAATCAATGTGATAGTTAGAACATGGGCACTCTTGATGATGTTAAGAATGTGCTCATTGGAAAGGTGTGTACTCTGGGAGAGTAGAAGGATTTGATAGATGCACTACTTGCTTACCAAGATTTTGATTTGAAGACTTATGACACCTCCATCATAATGCACACCATTCCCTTAAAACTAGGAGCAAAAACTTTTTGGTAGAGACAAAGGCCCATCAACACCTTGTTGGAGCCAATCATCTAGAAAGAGGTGCTGAAATTACTGTTTGACTGAATGATATGCCCCATTAGGCACATGGGTAGCTAATTTGGTTCTTGTTTGCAAGAAAAATGGGGAAATAAGGTTGTGTGTCAACTTTAGGAATCTTAACTAAGCATCTAAAAAAGATAACTACCCGGTACCCTCCTTGGATAAGGTTTTACAAATTATGAATGGGTCTCTAATGATGTCCTTCTTAGACAGTTACTCAGGTTACAATCAAGTTATGGTCCAATATGAAGATAGGAATAAGACTGCCTTTGCAACCAAATGGGGAACATTCACATACAAGAGAATTCCTTTGGGATTAATCAATGCATGAGCCACATTCCAGAGAGAAATGGATATTTCCTTTAAGTTCATCATTGGTAAATGCATTATTATCTATATGGATGACCTAATAGTTTTCTCTAAGAAAAGAGGTGATCACATTGCTGACCTATTTCAAAGATGCAGAGAATTTGGCATCTCACTTAACCCCAAGAAGTGCATA
This sequence comes from Sequoia sempervirens, assembly GCA_007258455.2. NCBI lineage: Eukaryota > Viridiplantae > Streptophyta > Pinopsida > Cupressales > Cupressaceae > Sequoia > Sequoia sempervirens. The sequence continues at coordinate 485,324 of VDFB02336543.1, forward strand.
TTTGGGGTCACCAAAAGGGAAACTTTTGGGACACATCATTTCAAAATGTGACACCTCAATTGAACCTGATAGGATTCAAGCTATTCTCAAAATTCAACCACCAACCAACAAGAAGGAGATGAAGTCTTTCTTTAGAAAGATTAACTTCATCTAGAAATTCATCACCTGGTTTGCCAAAATAGTGAAGCCATTGAACAAAATGCTCAAATAGGATACCAAAGTGGAATGGAATGTTGAGGCCAAGAAAGCATTTGATGAGATCAAGAGGGCTATAGCCACTAACCCAGTGTTAGTAAGTCCTAATTATTAGAAGCCCTTTTACATATATTCTTTTGCATCTAACCATTCTTGTGTGAGTATGTTGACCTAGAAGTCAAATGACGTAAATGAGAACCCTATAGCTTTTATGAGTGTTCCTCTTAGGGATTTCAAGTTGATATATCTAAGTGTTGAGAAACAAGCTTATGCTCTGGTTTGGAGCATTAAGAAATTCAGACATTATATCCTAAGAAACAAAGTCTTCACCATTGTACTTGACCCAATAGTGAATCTCCTATTGATGCAAAACGAGATGGGAGAAAGGAGAGATAAGTGGGTCACCACACTATAGGAGTATGATCTCAAAATTCAACCTATGAAATTGGTGAGAGGAAAGGCTTTAACATATACTACAGGTCTAGAGATCATTGCACAACAATATCATCTCTAGGGCATGTCTCTGGATGAATGGTATGATGATATCATGTATTATTTGTTGAATCAAAAGTGTCCTAATCATTTGAATATAGTGCAGCGAAGGTTCTTGCATTTGAAGAGTGAAAGTTTCATGCTACAAGGAGGCATTTTGTACAAGAACCATGAAGGGATCTATCTACTGTGCTTGGGAAAAAAAGAAGAAATCCATGTGATAATGTAATTTCATGATAAATATGGCACAAGCCATGGTTCTAGGCCTACCACTACTAATCAGATCCTGAGGGATGGGTATTACTAGCCAACCTTGTTCAAGGATGCTCACAATCATCTAAGAACTTGTCATGTTTTCCAGATCTGTGCAACTAGGGAGAAATGTTCAAATCTTCCACTTCATCTTGTCATTGAGGTAAAACATTTTGCACAATGGGGTATGGACTTCACCAGCCCCATCAATCCACCGTCATCTATAGGGCACAGGTATACTCTTATCGTTACTAATTATTTCACTAGGTGGACCGAAGCTATTGCCTGCAAACAATGCACTGTCGAGGTAGTAATTGATTTTCTTGAATTAGGTATAATTAATCGCTTTGGTTTCCCCTTTTCTTTGGTGTGTGACAATGGTTTTGCATTATCATCTTTGAATTTCTCGGGTTGGGAATTCGACCATGGAATCATTATTAAGTTTGCCTCAAATTATTATCCTCAAGGGAATGGTCTCGTTGAATCCAGTAACAAGAATCTCTTGACTGTGATCTGTAAATTACTTGAGAGAAATCCTAAGGACTAGCACACTCAATTGATATTTTCCTTATGCATCATTCTTACATGAAAGAAAACGTCCCTAGGAACATCCTTGTATCACCTAGTACATGGATTTGAACCTGTATTTCCTATCCAATTAAGGATCCCTACCCTAGAATTCATTAATGAGTACTACGAGGAAGGGGAACAATTAGAAACCTGTTTGGCTGAATTGTTACAGTTGGAAGAAAAGAGAGATAAAACCCTAGAAAAAATTTCCAAACACCAAGGTGTTGTCAAGAGGTGGTTTGACCGCAAGGCCAAGGTTAAAGCCTTTCAGATTTCAGACCCGGTCCTATATTGGGACAAAGTTCATGAGAAGAAAGGGGGGCATGATAAGTTTGACAAACTATGGCTTGACCCCTATCATATTTCTAAGATCTTAGGAGACAATGCTTTTCACCTAAAAAATCTCACCAAAGAAGATGTCTTGTTGCCTGTCAATGGGCAGCATTTGAAGCATTACTTCCTTTCTTGAGCTATTTTCAGCTCACCTTTGTAGATATTTAGAGTGGGTGTTTGCTTTTTCTTTTTACTTCTACTCGCTGCTTGTTTTGGTTTTGGGGTTTTCTAATTTTGGCTTTGGGGTGGCGTGTCCGACTTGCATAATGGCTAGTCCATTATTTAGAATTGTTCTAAAGTATTTCCCTTACAAACTCTAATCATCTTTCCAGGAAATTTTGGTAGAGTCCCTTTGCTCAATGTCACATGTGCTAAACATTCAAAGTGGATAAATCCTTGGGTTAGACTAGCCCCGAATGCACTTGAGTCTTATATTTTATGCACATCTTAACAATCCTTAGGTTGCTTAGGGTTCTTCAGGAGGTCAAGTTGAGAGAAAAATCCTATTTCTGCTTCAACACCACTGTGGTTCTTAGCCTTGAGTGTAAGATTCATCGCTTATATGTTGAAATAAAGAGTGAAAAGAAAAATAAATATCAAAATAAAGAAAAGGAAAGTATTTAAAATCAAAATAACTTCAACTCATCAGGGGGATTTGAACAACTCCACTAGGGCTATGGATGCTCAGTTGGTAGTGGAGCTCTCTTTGGGAGAATCATAGTGATAACCTCGTCGGGGCTATGGATGCCTATCTAGAAGCAAGGCTCTATCCAGGATGCTTTTGGAGTCAGAATATTTATGTAGCTTGACTTCACCAACCTTGGTTTCCTTGTGGCAACTGAGGGAAGGGAATGAACGCATTGGAACACACTTGGATTCCTTGCACAGGAAAGGTTGTCTCATCCATTGATTTTGAGGCTTTTCTTTAGAAGTGACTCGGTGCGAGGTCTGAAACCAAGAGTTTTAGATTCCTAATTCTAGTTTTTCATTGAAATGCTCTAGAGCATTTCCCCATTGGAGTCACCATTTGTTGTGCACTTTTTGCACACACGCCCCACATGAGGTAGGAACCCCCTCTTTTCTTGCTTTCATTCCCATTTTGTTGTAGGTTTTACCTCTTCCCCTTAAGGGATAGGTTCCCCAAATTTTGACTTTTGGCCCCATTTGAAGAGACCAATGACTTATATGCATTTGGGGTGTGTTGTTCCTAGCTCTTAAGTCCCTTGGCATCATTGAAATTTCTTGTTCTAACTCGAGACCCAACCATCAGGAAAAATTGGCTAAGTGTGGGAAGGCCATTGGGGATTTCATCTTGGTCCAGATTCCCCAAGTGGTGTAACACTTCTGAGAATTTGGGGTGGCTCAGAATTCTCGAGGTAAGGTTATTTGGAGAATATTTCCCTGGTCGGATTCCCCAAGTTCGCCTTGGGGTCATTTCTCTAAACTTTGAAATAGGGGCTTTAGGCATGAAAGGGGTAGGTAGGGACATTTAATTCCATTTTAATTGGCTATTTAAGCAACATTTGAATGCCATTTCCCCGCTTTTACATTTGGAGCGTAATAAACTCAAGCTCATTCCTTCCTCGTTAATCACCTGGTTCATTTGGAGATCACAAACTTCCCAAAGCTTTCGATTGTCACACAAAGAGGCCCACGCATACCTTGTCTCTCGGGTCACATGCATAAAAGGTAGGGTTTTTACCCTTTATCTCCTGATTGCAATACCCTAGCTTGATTCTAAGAAGTGATTTGGTCACCATTCTAGTTTCATTTACTTTTAATATTGTGGAATTTAGTGATCATGTGTGCTATTGTTTTGGTTATGAATTCCCAAGGCTTCTTTTAGAAATTATATGCCTATGTAGAACTTTGTGTGAATCTAGTGACCATTTGATACGTTAGGGTTGCATTTTTTATTCCCAACAGCCTCCATTGTTTGCTACGGTTTACCCCTGGTTTGATCTTTGCCTATAGCCTGCTAAGGTTTTGTCCTCCACACCAGTTATCTCATGAAATTTGGCTTCATCAAGGTCGATTTAGGTTGTCCTCTTGATTAATAGGTTAGTGTGTTCAAATTAAGGGCTTGTCATTCAGTGCGCACATATTTACCTCATGTCTTTTTTCATGCCCTAACTAGCTCTAACCCATGGAGGAAAGGAAGTATTGAACGATAAGGCTAGGTTCTTGAGAGTGAGATACTGAAATTTGTGCTAAGTCTCGAGCAAGAGTGCAGGGTTACAATTCCTAGATCGCGAAAACAAGGAAAGATCATTTGAGGCCTTCGCTCAGAGTGGAAAGTTGAACTAAAGTTGAAGGCCTCTCTTATCTTGGAAAATTTGATGACCTCCATAATTTCTAAAGGTTAATCCTTCAGAAATTCTATGGTGACAAGGAATTTTTGAATTTGTCCTTCACTCAAATCCCCAAGTCCACTCTATGTTGAAAATTTTGAGTCCAACTATCATCATGACCACTGAACTAACTAACTTGTCCCCATCTATAATCCATCCTGAGTCTAAATTACAATAGGAAAACCACGAGGAGATAGGGCAAGAAAGGGGATTGCTCAAAATTAGGGAGAAATTTTCTAAGTCACAGGGGACCCTTAGAAAATCTGGTACCATTCAAAATTCCTGAAGGATAATCCCATAGAGATTTCGGGGGGGCATGGATTCTCTTAATCCATCCCCTAAGCCAATTCCTGAAGTAACGCCTACCATCCATTACGTCTGAGTCAATCCTTGAAACATAATTGAAGGACCTAGTCTAGATTAAGGAGTAGTTCAGAAGAACCCAAAGGGAGCACATCAATATTCAAAAAATTCTCCCCACAGTGGAATCTCTAAACTTTAATCCTACAGGGAATCCATGCACCTTCAGATTTTTCACAAACCTCCTTCAAATTCCCAAAATTCCTAACATATGAGCTTTCAATGAGACACCATCAGGAAACCACGATGCCGAGTTGACAACTTGATGTTTTGAATGCGATGATGACCTTTGGAAAGTCCATCTAACCAAGGAATTCCTAAAACTAATTCCTTGCAGAGAATCTGCTTGCCTAAGAAACTTTCGAGCCTCATTCCATCATAAATTATGCTCTATGACAGATTTCCTGAAAATCCTTCAAGGCCTTAAATTTCCGAAATGCCTCTACTTATGAAATGACTGTCTTGGGTTTTGAAATAAGATTTAAGAATTTGATAGTTGTTTGGGGAGCTTTCTACATTGATGATGAATTTGTTCATAATTGGATTCATGGTAATTATCTTATTTTCTAATAGATGGAGGCAGAGGTGAGTCCTAGGAAGGCTTCCATGTCAAAGGCTACACACGCACAAGAGGAAGGTAAAAGAAAAATTGACATAATGAAATATGACTTGAAGGGAATATGTCCAGAATTGAGAATATCTTCTAAATGGTCAAGGAGTACTAACACTAATATGGGATACATGGATTATGATGACTTTTAGCAAAGGTTGTTTGGAAATGGAGCTACCCAACTAGCACAAGTTATTACAAACATAGGTTTAGCTCAGGTTGCAGGGTTCCCACCCACGCAGTTGTGTCTAAAGCTAGTATTGGAATGTGCAAAGCACTATGATGCAAATAAAAGGATAATAGTAGGACAACAAGGAAGGGTTATGGCCAATCTGATTAAAGAATCTATCACTGAAATGTTCAACATTGCTTCCCATCACAAGTTGATCAAATAGATCAACATCCAAGAGGTAGAGGATTTTTATGCCAAGGATGTCTCTAGGGCTCTAGACATGATGAAAAATTTGTGGATTTCCAAACCTAAACCATACTACTCCAAGCTCCTAAAATAATTACACCAGAGTAACTTCAAGATGGATTACTAATATTATCAAACTCCTAGGCTGAGTAATGGGATTGGAGGAGGCCTTCACCTTCAGGACTTGGATGTTCCATGCGATCACTAATATTGTGGGGGGAAAACATTATCATTGGGCAGGCATCTTGAGTGACAATCTAGATAAACAATTCTAAAATGTGCAAGACACTCACTTCTTCACAATGACATCCTACCTTGTCTATGTTGGCATGAAAAAATAAAAAAGAGGCCTAAGTTGCAGAGGGACCCTTGCAAAGGATAGGGTCTGGGATTTTTACCCTTACCTATGGTACAACACCTCAAACTACAAGAGAGCTAATGATGCCTTCTTCATGTATATTCCCTGATTACTAGAAGGTTCCTTCCAAATGAGAATTTTTATGGAATCAATGAAACTAATAAGTATGGACAATGGTTCATACAATTTCAAAGGTCTACCTACATCAAAGTATAGGGATCTCCTACAATTCCACTTTGATTTCCAAGATATCCCACAAATAAACTCATCCTACTGGAATTAACAAGAGAGATGGTGGCATTCGAGACAGTGTTGTAGGACATGCACAAAAAGGGGCTAATAGATGAATTCCCTTTGAAAATTGGCACTCTTGAATCCTGCCCCAATCTCAAAAGTGCTAAACATTCAAAGAAGGAGATGGAACAATATGAATTGTATTCGCATACCAATAGAGATAATTTTGATCCCTATGGATAGGCACAAAGACATGCCATCTAGGAATACAGACATCAGGACCACATAGAGGACTATTGGGAAAATTGTCGAGATGAGTTTGAGATGGTAAAAAGGAGGTATTATAGATTGTACTTAAGGCTTGTCATGCTCTACAAAGTAGAGCAAGTGTTAGATCAGGTTGATGAGGATGGAGACTTGATACAATATCATGACTATGAGCCATACAGGAATCAACCCTTACCATCAGTAAATTGGTTGGAGGAAGAGGTGGTTGAACTTGACTAGTTAACCAAGCCTGTGAAGAGATACTCTAGATTGTGGGTCAAGCACAAGGTAGCAAAGCTACAAGTAGATGGTGCTCAATTCACCTACGAGTTGATGGGAAATATTGAGTCCCATTATGAAGATAATACCAAAGCCACCAAGGACGATACTGTAGAGCCCTCACAAGGAGACAAGCAAGAAGGGATAAAGCACATAACACTAAAGAGAAGAACAAGGAGTCAAGGGAAAGAAAAGAAGGTCGGGAGGTATTTGGAACCAAATACAAAGGAGACTTTCAGGGAAGCTATTGAGGAAGGACAGAAGACTCCCCAACTTGCTAAGAAAAGGAAGCTAGTGACTTAAGGGAAAAAGATGACTAAGAAGGAAAATACTTCTAAATTTTTAGTTATTCCTCCTAAGGTCATCAAAATTGATAGCTCAGGAGAGAAGCCCCAAGTTTATGTGAGGAGAAACTCACAATGACAGAGAGTATACCCTATAGGAGAGTCAGGGATTGGAATTGAAAGGTCGCCAACTCCAGGGGCTGAAAAGGAAGTCATCAGGGATGATTCTCCATCCCCAATATAGAATATATCATAGGGTGAAACTCCAAGGGAACGTGGAAAAATTGGTGGAGAGGGAGGTCAATTTGATAATCACGATGAACAGACATAGAGTGGAGAAGTGTCTACACCCGAGGTTGGGCAATTGAGTTATTTGGCTAGAGAACTAGGGGAGAAGGTTGAGATTAGCAAGGAGACTACTTCCAAGGTCATAGTTGTGATGTCTTCACAACCCCAAACAAGCAAACATGTTGATATGTCTCATGCGAGGAAAAGCCTCAAGGAGAAGATGGCAAGGAAAAGGAACAACAAGACCAAGGGAAGGATGAGGAGAATATAGAGGCTGTAGATGAAATTCCTCCCCATGACCAATCTTAACATGGCACTACCCCGGGAAATACAGAGATGGAATAATCCATTGCCCTAGACTAGTTGGAGAGGAGATTGAAACAAAAGTCCATCATTGTGGAAGATGATACTCCAAGTTGGGAAAATTTGTTAGAAAAATGGGGGCAACCAAAGGAGAGGAAGAGAGCTAAGACTGTCTCCAAATTTGCATGAGACAAATTCAATAACAGGAGTGTCCATGTGGTGGTTCCTCCACAAAATAAGTACAAGGATGAATTGATGCCACAGATTACAAAGTATAGACTATGAATTTGGGCCCAACTACAAGGGAGTAGGAGAAAGAAGACTTCCAATAATCTTCTCAGGCAATTTTGAGAAGGTTGGATAAAGAAACTGCAAAAAAGGAGGAATCACAAAAGAATTTAAGGGATGTGCACATGTACATCTAGCATTTAATTAATCCCCTACAGTCTCAAAGTAGTGAGAGCTCCTCGTTCCCAAAGGGTTTGTTGTCAAAAGAGGCTATTTCAGAGATAGAAAGCCTGAAGTCCTTCACAAAAGACACCTAGGAATTGTTGTAGGGCATTAGCAACAGGGGAGATGAGATGATTGAGAAAGTGTTGCCATTCTATGAGAAGGCATCTTTTGTCTCCAATGATATAAAATACTCCCTACAAGATTGCAAGCAACTTCCTAATGATACAATGGTCAAAGAATTGGAGAAAATTCTAGCGATTCTGGCTGAGACTCTGGTTCAAGAGGGTGTCTTCACTATCCAAGACACTCATAACACCATGGAGTGGATTGAGGCTATCAGGTTCAAGAATGAGCTCGGAATGAAGGCCCCAAAGAAACTATCTAAGGCATAGATTAAGGTGAAAGAGGTGTTCAACAGTTGTAACATCTTTTTGGAAATGATTATAGGAAGGAAGAAATTTAGGCACAAAGATTTGAACATGGAATAATTGTAGAAATGGTGGCATGAGGTATATCCTCCAAATGCTGAGGGTCCAAAAATTAAAGATCAGTTGGAGGACACTGCAATTTATATTTCTTGTCTCAATAAATATCAAGATTTATATGCTGACTGGGAAAAGACCTTAGCTAAATATGATGCAGAATTAAAAATAGCTAGGGCTAGAATTAATGTTGTTTCTTCCCCAACCTAGGTTGACCTAGACCAAATCCTTTCAAAGATAAAAGGAATTAATGGAAAAAATGGGGTAGGTGAAGAAGGAATGGGCGACCTAGCTTGACGAACTTGGATAATGTACCATTAAACGATAGTTTTTCTTGAGGGACAGGTTGGTGGCTCCTTGGATCTTGTGCCTGACATGCATTAAATGCTAAAAGCTAACTTTAGAGGCCAACCTCCCTTATTTTAATGTATATTTTGAACTTGGTATTTTGGAGGGAATGTTTGGCTGACCTACTTGGTCAACCTAATTAATGTAACCCTAATTTGGGTGCCATTGATGCAATTTTCTATAAATAGGAGTCTCTCCCTCCTTTGTTAAGGTTATACATTATCGAAAAGGGTGTTAGAAGTTAGTCAATACATTAGAAAGCTCTGTAAATGTTGGAGATACTGGAAAAACTTGAATTATTATAAATTTTTTATGAAGTAAATACAAAGAAGACGTTATTTGGAAATTCTTCATTGTATTAGTCATTTGTGCATGGTGTTGTGCAATTTTTGCATGCACGCCCCACTAGAGGTGGGGACCCTCTTTTCTCTTTTGTATCTCTACCTCTTGGCTTGGTCAAATTTTGGTTTTTCTCTCCTTGGGAGGTTATTTTTGGATTAAGTCTAGACTTGGTTTGATGACGACAATATTTTGAGGCTCTTGGGGAAATTTGCCTATCTTGGAATTTGAAAATGGGGATTTTGAAGTGAATTTTCAATTATACATGTAAACCTGTTTTGTACCAGTGGATAGAGGATGAAAAATTAGGTGGGGTTGCTTTTTGAACTTTTTGAAAATTTCTTCTAGAAAAAAAGTTATGGAGTTTAGGGGATTTTGACCCTACAGGGAATTAGGGGATTTCCGTCCCTAAAGGAAATTTCCATGACCCTCTCAAAATCCCAAAATTTTGCAAAATAGATTTTTTTTCCTTTTGGCACCCATGGATAGAGGATGAAAAATTAGGCAGGGTTACTTTTTGAACTTTTTGAAAATTCTTTTAAAAAAAAAGTTATGAGGTTTAGGGGATTTTGACATTGCAAGGAATTCGGGTATTTCTGTCCCTGATGGAAAATCCTAAAATTTCCATGACCCCCTCAAAATCCTGAAATTTCCATTTTTGGAAAATTCCAAGACCCCCTGAAAAACCCAAAATTTTCCAAAATGGATTTTTTTCCAAAATGAAATATTTTTTCCCGAAATGCAATTTTTTCCAAAATAGAAATTTTTTCTTGAAATTTTAAAATGTTCACGAAAATGAAAATTCTTGAGATGGAGAAAAAAAATTCGAAGATAAAAAATTTCTAAAAATGGAAAATTTTCGAAGATGTAAGTTTTTTTTAAGGCCCAAAATTTTATTTAAGTTTAATTTGGATTGGATTTTTAACATGTGAACTACTAATGATGATATCTATTTTTCAGGATTAAATAAATATTAAAAGGGGAACTTGCATATGGATTCATGCCAAAAGGGAAATTTGGAAGAGTTCAATTCAAACATTAAAAGCAGGGTCTGCATAAGAATCTGTGCCCAAATTGTTTATAGCTGGAGGGGATTTCTGGAAGACATGTGAAGTTGATTTCATCATCTAATCAGAATTTTCATTAATGACAAGCTGGCATAATATTGTTTTCTCATTGTTTCATGATGTAACTACTTTTATGCAATTGGATGATGATGTACCATGAACTCCCAAATTAAATGTAACTGTTGGATGCTTCTAGAAGTGTAATTTATGCCATTGGATTGATTTAATCTTGGCCTTTGATTCAAAATGTAATTTTCTATAAAAGTTCAGTGCCTTCTCATTTGTAAGGTGTGAGATTAGGTTAGATTTTAGAAGATGTAAAAGTCAGAATTGGCTAAGTTAGGAGTTAGATTTTGTAAGATAGTAGTTGTAGGAGAGGAGAGAGGCTAGAAATTGTTATGTAATGTTGGAGAAGTTAATGCAATTGGATTGTTGATTTTGCAAGCTTTGTGTTGCACTTTGACAATTTATGGTTTCTTGTTCTTGATTCTCAGATGTTAGATGTTAGATTTCAATTCTTTTCCAATGATGGTGAAATGTTTAAGATGTTGATTGACTTCTAGTCCATACTTTTAGCAATTTGATGATTGTAAGTTGTTGTGTAAAGTTAGTTTGGGCCTTATTTTGTGCTAAGTTCAACTGTAGATACTTGTTTACATTGCACCAGTTAGTAGGTATGTGGATGAATATTCATAGTCTGAAAATCTTCAATTTCCTTAGAAGATTGTACCATTTCTATAGAGTTGTGGGCTTGTCCTTGATCAAATAGAGATTGGTTTTATTGGAGATCTGTCCATTTGTAGCTTTCATCATTGTGGTGATTGATCTTAGGAGCTAGTTTAGAATAGAATCTCTCTCAACCCTTATCTCTTTTGCTATTTATTTTGAATCTGGGTTAGTTTTAGGATTGAAAGCATCACTATTTTGTTACATCTGATGAAAGTACGCTTCCAACATTGTTCATTTGTAAGACCCCTTGTGATTACCAACATTTTCACATATTATCTAAGTTGTTTTGCATTGTCAAGACCTGACATTACAGACCTTGGGGTTATCTCTTGAGGCTTGCTGATAAAGATTTTCCTTTCAAGAGAGATAGGATACTTGTATCTTGTCTGAGTTGTTGTTGTGCAGAAAACACCATTAACACATGGTTCTTGTGATTCCTGTATTTCATATTTAGAAATTTTCTTTAAGTTATTTTCTAGATAATTTTATATAAGTTACTTCTAGATAGTTTTAGATGTGCTAATGTTCTAGTTGTGTTCATGGTGGAAAATCTGGAGTGTTTGAGAAAACTCTTGGTCCATACTTTTAGTTACTTGTTGATTATGGGTAGTTGTGCAAAGTTAGCTTGGGCCTTCATCTTATGTGCTTAGTTCAATTGTGAAGTATTTATTCATTTTGATGATGTATCTGGGTGAATGAATGAATGTTTTGGAATCTAAAAATCTCAAATACCTTAGGAGATAGCACTATTTCTATAATGTGCAAGAAATTTTGGGTTAAGCAAAAACTAGTTTTGAAGGGTTCGGTCCACTTTAGGTTATTTGTTGTTTTCACAGCTGGTTCTATTAGTTAGATTAAAATCTCTCTAAAACCCTTATATTCTTTGAAATTTGGAGTAGTTTAGAATCCATAAGCATCAACTTATTGCAATATTTAATGAATTTAAGAAACTCCAACGCTTGTGTGTAAGGCCCTTTGTAGAAAACCAGTAATTTTAACATTATTTCTGAGTTGTTTTAGATGAATTTTTTGGAATCTAAAAATCTCAAATACCTTAGGAGATAGCACTATTTCTATAATGTTGTAGGAAATTTTGGGTTAAGCAGAAACTAGTTTTGAAGGGTTCGGTCCACTTCAGGTTCTTTGTTGTTTTCACAACTGGTTCTATTAGTTAGATTAAAATCTCTCTGAAACCCTTATATTCTTTGAAATTTGGAGTAGTTTAAAATCCATAAGCATCAACTTATTGCAATATTTAATGAATTGAAGAAACTCCAATGCTTGTGTGTAAGGCCCTTTGTAGAAAACCAGTAATTTTAACATTATCTCTCAGTTGTTTTATTTCATTGTCAAGACCTGAAATTAGAAACCTTGGGGTTGTCTCTGGAGGCTTGTTGATAGAGAGTTACCTTTCAAGAGAGATAGGATATTATATTATGTCTGAGTTGTTGTGCAGAAAACACTATCAACAATGTCCATCAATGTATGCATCATCCATAGACACTATGTACAACAAGAAACTATTGCAATGTATTCAGCTTGAGTTGTAGATAAATAAATTGATTCTTGTTTCTTACTCAACCATGAAACAAGATAATTTCCTAGAAAGAATGCACCTCCACTTGTGCTCTTTCTTTCATCAACATTGTTGGCCCAATCTGCATCTTTGTATGTTGTGAGTGTGAAATATTCACCTCTTGGATACCATAAACTGAAATCCATAGTACCTTTCAAATATTTGAATATTCATTTTTTTGCACTTGCATGAGTTTTCTTTGGTGCATCCTGAAATCAAGCCACATAACCAACAACTTGCATAATAGATCGGCATGTAGTTGTGACATACAATAAACTCCTAATCATTGACCTATATAAAGTTTGATTAGCTTCAGGAGATTCATCGTCCATGCTTAATTTGCATCCTATAACCATGGGGTTACTCATAAGATTGCAGTCTTCTACCTTGAACTTCTTCAGCCTTTCCCTTAATATACTTGGTTTGAAAATAGAAATATTCCATTAGCTGATTGTAATATTTGCAAACCAAGAAAATAAGACAGCTCACCAACCATTGACATTTTGAACTCACTCTGCATAGTAGTAGCAAATTCTTTGCACATATTTTTACTATTACCTCCAAAGATGATATCATCTACATAAACAACACCAATTAACATGTTATTACCTTCATTCTTGACATAGAGGCTATTTTCCGCAAAACCTCTTTTGTGGCCTTGTTGTTGCAAGTATTTTTATAGTCTAGAATACCAAGCTCTAGGTGCTTATTTCAAACTATACAATGCCTTCTTCAACTTGCATACATAGTCCTAATTTTTTGAAATAGTAAATGCATCAGTCTATTCCATGTAGACTTCTTCCTCCAAATTTACATTCAGAAAGACTTGTTTTACATCCATTTGAAAGACTTTGAAATTCTTGAAGCTTGCAAAAGCTACAAACATTCTTATTGCTTCTAACCAAGGAACAAGTGCAAATGTTTCTTCAAAGTCAACACCATCAATTTTTACATATTCTTTGCACACAGTTATTTCCTTATTTATTACAATTTTTCCAATTTCATTTAATTTACTCCTAAAGACCCATTTAGTTCCAATGACATTCTTATCTTTGGGTCTTGGAATAAGTTACCAAGTTTTATTCTTCTCAATTTGATTGAGCTTTGTTTCCATTGATTTTATCCATTTTTTGTCTTTACTTGCTTCTTGAACACTCTTTGGTTCAATTTTGGATAGCAAAGATGTATCTTCATTTTTTGAATAATCTATCAATCTTCTTGTCGATCTTGGCCTATCAGCTCTTATCTTTAGATGTTTTGGATGATTTATTTGTATAAATACAGGTGGTGTCTTTGTGGAAGCTTTTGCTGATATCTCAAAAGATTCCTTTTGTGCAATTGTTTCAACTACACCTCCTTCTATACTTTCTTTATCTTCCTTGAACTCCTCTAAATCTAGATCATCTACCTCTTGTATTTGTTTTGGAAGACTTATATCTTCATCAACTTTAATATTTGCACTCAACAATTTTTGCAAGTGTTTATTGTAGCATTTGTATGCTTTACTCTTGGAAGAATATCCAAGAAAAATTCCATCATCTTCTCTCAAGTTAAATTTACCTAGATTTTCTTCATCTTTTCTTATATAACATAGACTACCAAACACTTTGAAGTATTTGATAGTTTTTGACCTACCTATCCATAACTCATAAGGATTCTTCTTTCTATTGACTTGGATTAATCCATGATTTTGAATATAAATAGCGGTGTGTACTAATTCTTTCCAAAAATAATCAGGGACTTTGGACTCATTCAGCATGCTCCAAGCCATCTCTTGAACTGTCTTATTTTTCCTTTCCACAAAACCATTTTGTTGTGGTGTTCTTATAGCTAAAAAAATTCTATTTATTCCATCCTTTTTGCAGAAATAATTGAATTCACTTGAAGTGAATTCTCCTCCTTTGTTTGGTTGAGGATATTTGATCTTCTTTCTAGTCTCATTCTCCACTAAGGATTTTAATGAAAGGGAAATATGAACTCGAAAATCCTTCCAAGAACTAGTATGCACCTTCAGTATCTTATGTTTCTTTAAACAAATCAAATTTCAACAACCTGATACAAGCACATACTACTATGTCTTAAAGTGGAAACAAACATAGTTTAATTTCCCATGCATTAACCCTTAGAGAGTAGTTGATGTAGTTTTAGATCTAAAAAAAATTCAGCAACATAACGGCATGTAAATTAACATTTCAAGAATCAGAAACATGAAGAATAGAAGATACATGAAAGACAAGAAAACATGATATATGTGGGGAAAATACTTTTGGGAAAACAAAATCCACACTCCAAAGCATCAAACCAATGTATTAATCTACAACAATATGGTTGCAATACACTTTTAGGCTCGTATCCTTAACATGGAGACTACATATTGCTCTTCTGGAGGAAATTCAACAACACTTATGTTGTCACAGAGATTGCACCCGGATTCTAACTTTATATGCTTAGCAATCTCATGAAACATGGAACACCTTCAAGCCTATGGGTATGCTCATAATGAAGGTGAATCTCCATATTGTCGGTCGGTTCCCATTTTGAACTCCTAGAAACTAATGGCTTGGATGGGAAAAGGTAAGAAGGATAACTAAATTGAAATGGGAATCTTTAAACTAGGAGGTGATGCACCGATAATGAAACTAATATGCAAAAAATGACTCACAACTATCCCTCAATGAACCCTTTTACACAACTCAGTTTTTGCAATCAAATCACATAAGTAATTCATAAGGAGGTATGCAATATCTGATTCTTTGAAGGAAAACAATGTTTTCACAATTTAGAATGTAAAATAAGACAAATGCATAATTTACAACCTATGATTATTAACTATTTTTGTGTATATGTAATAAAAGAACAAGATAACAACTTAAAGGTTTAATAAAAACACAATAAATTTGTATCAAATCATTCAAGATATTACAAAACACCTAAAATCGAGAAGGCAACTTGATAGTCCTAAAAGATGGAAGGAAACACTGCAAAAATCTGAAAGTAACCTGATATTGTATCATAGATGAATAATAAGTCTGAGCTACAAAACTTTCAACCTCTCTGAATGTGTAAGAGAGGGAAAGAAAGCAAGAACTGAGGAAAAAAGACTAAGTATTTTCCTCTATATACAAAAGATGACTCCAAAGTGCCAAGAGTTGGCACTTGCAATTAACTGCAAGTAAAAATATCTCCCAAAATCTATTTCACGAGCAAAGATGAAAACCCCAAAAAAATATGACCCAAAACTAACCCAAAATGAGTGAAAATAGGTAGAAACTTTCCCTCCCAAGTGGAACAAATCAAAAGGACTCCAAAGTCACTCAGTTTGACTTGAAGTCAAAAAATAGAACTCCAAATGCATTGATTATATAACTAAACCTAACTCCTCATTTTTGCATGTTTAGAGGGTTTCTACTAGTTTATTCTAGCATGAATTAAGGTAATTAACTGATAATTAACCTTAATTGATGTTAGGATAAACTAGTGCATGCCTTGTATGCATGTGAAAATGATGATGTATGTTTAGTTAACTCCACTGCGTAGGGGCCCTGATCTAGAAAAAGGATCTCAAGCCTTGCAAGACTTGACTCAAGGCATACAAGAAGCTTGAAATTACAATCTCAAGCGAACAAAAAGTAAAAATTCCCATTATGCATTGATATAAGGCATACTTTTAAAAAAATAAAGGGGAAAAACCCCTAACTTGGTTGGCCAAGTCAGAGTAAAATGAATGGACCAACAGATAGAAGCCAACCCTAACTCAGGCTCATTATGACTTCACTTCTTTTTTCTTGAGCTTGAGACTAAACTTGTTCTTTACTGTGGACACAATCATGCTAGGGTTTACCTCTCTCCACTATGAGTCTTCTTGTCATTCCCAAGGGCTTCTAACTACTTCAAATCTCTAGAAATGTTGCTTCATAACAAGTAGGCTTCTTCTAAGATGAAAAGATCTTGTGATCTTTATCATTTTCTTTGAAAAGTGATGAAATTTCTCTAATTTTGCACATTTATGTTGTATTTTTTAAGGTTGTGGATGAAACTTGAAAGAAATTTAGTGTTTTCTTATTTCTCTTTGTTATTTTTCATGAGAAATATATTTATTTTCTTTTAAATGTGGTAAAAAGGAGACAATACTTTATATTTGCACTCAGCCCTCTACAAATAATATGAATTTCATTATTTTGTTTTTTTATCTCATTTTGTTCTCCTTTACTCCAAGAAAATCATGAAAAAATCTTGTAGGTTTGTATCTATTTTTGCAAGCCATGGTTTTCAATGTTTTGTATATCTTTCTTCACATCTCTTCTCAGTAGGAGGTCGAGCTTTCATTCCTAAATAGAGAGGGTTTTCTCTTTAGTTTCTTTGTGCATATATGTCAAGGGTTTATCTTCATTTGCATGCTCGAATTTAATGATATAGAATGGAGGCTTGAGTTTTCTATTTTATGTGCTTTCAATGCTCAACCTTCTATATCTTCATAGAATGTTTAAGGATACAAAAAAAATGTGCACTCTTCCTTGTATACTTCCACTCCTTTCTCCCATGCTTTTAGTCATGTCAAATTCCACAGGCCATAGCTCACATTATTTCATTTTGTAGGAATAGAAGAAAAATTCCTTTACCTTGGCTCGACCCCACATCTTTCATGGCCACAATCATGAATGTCTTCTTTGGGTTTTGTTTTCTGTAATAGGCCACGGATTTTTCTCCTCACTGCCTTGAAAAGAAACAACCCTCCTTTTGATTTTCACTATGTTCTATGTAGAGAACATTTTCGCACTCAACTTTTCAATACGACTATGGCATCTCTCTTACAACTTCATTACTTCACTTGGTATAGTTCCATTGACTATTCTTCAATGGAGAGGTTGTTGTCCCTATTCTATAAATTGCCATCTTAAATGTTTTTTTTCACTTTCATTGCTCAAGAAAGGCTATAAGGAATAAGCATTTCCTTTATAGAATAAAATGTTGCTATGGTTGTTTTCTAGAAAGTATTCTTTTGGTTATTTTGTAACTATGCATGTATAATTTACTTCTTGAGTATTGCTAATATGTCTTTGCTTCATCATGCATTCTGAAAATCACATATTATGCACAAAATGTTGTCTTTTCTCATCTATACCTTACATGCATATACTGTAAATTTATCTTTCCATGGATTGTTTAATAACATCATCAAATGAATTAATGAATTTATTGTTTAATGGTTGTTTCTATTGATGATGTAATTGACATGGATGGTTAACCTTTGGAATGGAGTTTGTGTTCATCTTGCATTAGGACTATCCTTGATAATGATTGATCTTATATAATAAAAACCTTTGATCACTACTCCTCTTGCTCAATATGACTAAAAAATGACTCCCTATAGGTGGCAATCTATCCTTTGTATTGTATGCTATCATTTCATTGTGTATTGACTGCCTTTATTATAAATAGTGGTTGTCACAAATCTATTGTGTATGCTTGAAATTTCAAGGCATCATTTTGATAGTAGACAGTTACCAAAGCTAGGAGACTGCTCATCTTATATAAAACTATCTATTATCCTAAAGCTTTACTTCTGCATTGGCTGCTCCAAGTTTTGATGAGCCTTCTCATGGCTCTGGTAATTGTCTATTATCATTTTTTTCATTCTTTTGATGGAACTCCTATTAATATTGACTACAAATTGAATACATGTGCATTAATGGGTGTTGCCACGATACTGCCTCACTTTTGGGATGTGTTGATTTTTGCCTAAAATCACTATTTTTAGAAAAACTAATGATTTAAGTCTTGAGAGGCTTCATCTAAAGGGTTTTAATTGAAGATGGATAGATAATACCCCCTTAGATAAAACCCCCTTGGATAGAACCCCTATAGTATTAAATCATACCCACAATGGAGTCTCCTTCACAACTATCAAAATGCTAGCAAAAAACCACTTTTTCTTTACCTTTTGAGGGATTAAATAACATCATTTAAAAATTATGTTTTTGAAGATTTTAGCCCTTGAAACTAGCTTTCTAACAAGTATAGGTTTGATATATTTTCATTTTATCATGTATTTAATTTTTCATTTTTTACTAAACATAGTTTTTTCTCTAAACATCAAGCTCTTTGTTGTGTAGAGGTGGAAAAATAGTAAACCATTGTAAAAAAAATTCAAAAAATACCCATTCCCTAGATATTGACTAAACATAGTTTTATCTTTGAACATCAAGCTCTTTGTTGTGCAGAGGTGGAAAAATAGTAAACCATTGTAAAAAAAAATTCAAAAAATACTAATTCCTTAGATATTGATTTCCTTTTTTCACCCAAAAAAAAATGGATTTCAATATATACACAAAAACTTAGGTTGTATGAAACACACGTATGTCCAAATTATAGTTACAGTGACTTCAAAATTTGATTTTTTAAAAAATATGTAATAAAAAATTATGAAAAAATATCCTTTCCCTAGATATCGATGTTGAGAATCTATACTCCAAAAATTAGAATTTAATCCTTTATTGAAAAATATTTATGTTGTATGACACAAACATTACTTTCTAAAAATGTTGTTTTCTGTCTAAAACGAATTATTAAAGGATATGTTGAAAGATTCGTGATTTATTTCAGAAATTTTGAAAAAATATACATTTAGAATCTACACACAAATTTCCACAAATGACTAGTTCACATCATCAAATTCTTTATGGTTTAGCTGCTATAGGTCTCAGAAGATGAAGATTCAATTAAAAATATTGATGTAAATGTCCATCTTGGGAAAAATGTGAGACACGGTATTGTGATTTCACCCTAATGATAGTAGCCTTTAGCATGTTGAGATCAACCCTTGTGGGAGCCCATTTCCCTCCACATGTTGTGATGTCAAACAAGATGATTCATGAAATAATAAATGAAACTGTACCTACACAGTGAACAAACAAGTTAGATAAAACAATGAAGCTCAATGCTCTTCCTGATGATTTGAATGTCAGGTTCTCTTGATATATGTGACAATTGATTACTAATTCAATGCATCCTGAATGAAGGTTATATTTCTATTGGTAGGAAATATGGTCATAGTTTATATCCGGAACTCTAACCAAAACTTTCCATCACGATGCAGGTACATATGAAGATCAGGAACAAAGAGGAGCTGAAAAAAAAGATCGACACAAGATTCTTCCACAAGCAATGATGGAAATATTCTCTTTCCATGTGTTTTCCTTGATTTTATATCTTCAGATATATAGCTTTCCTTTTTTCTATATTAAATCAGTCATGCCCACGGCTTGTGTGGGACATTCAAACATTCTTTCTTATACAGTGAATAAAACAACAATTTTTTATGTAAACTTATGTGAATTTTTTGTGTTATAAAGAACATTTCCATAATGAATCTAAATTCCATTTGAAAGCTCCTTTGCGCAATGGTTTAAGCATAGCAGAAATTTGTTTGTATACCTTTCACTTTTTAATGCAATCAACTATTTCTACTCTACCAAATTGAGTTGTAAGTGAATTTTGGTAACATTTCTGATGATTTATGTTGAATGCTTGCCTACTAAGCATATTGGATCAGTAGCCTAAACAATCCATTGGGCATAGGAGTTAATTATTTCCCTTGTACTCAAAAAACTTTAGTAACTCAGTTATTTGAGACATGAACAACAACATAACAAAATAGAAAAATAACTATTGTGGCATTGTTTAAGATAGGGCCAACAAATATTGCATCTGCACTTATTGGAATACAAAATAGAACTAAAAGGAAATGTGCTCAGAGTACTTATTAACAGAAAATATCCCTACCCTACACTACCCAACAATGGTAGTGTTTAGACATAACTATTAAATGGTATTGGGAAATAACTTCCCCTTCTTATCAACATAGGATATTTTGCAAGGTGATTTATTATTGATAAGATATGATACATATGGACATACCCTAAAGAATGTTGCAAAACTATATGAAGAACACAAAAAAAATCACTCACCATCTAAACCTAATCATCAATACTATTGTTATGGGTTGAATAATTTATTTTATTATGTTGTTCTAAGGCTACAACCTCCTCTTTGTGTGCAATAGAAACATGTGTATCCTTATTTAGCTATTTTCCAACTAAATTCTTGATTGGACATCATCTTGATAGGATGATATTTTGACTCATACTCCTACTCTCTTGACCATGTACTGTTGATACTACCTCATCCTTTTGACTAGAATCACCTTGGAAAATAGTGACCTATTTTTCCTCCTATTCTATTTTCAAAACACTTGCATGTGTCTCAACCTCTTGATTATTTAAATCAAGGTTGCTTTCATTTATTTGTTCATAACTCAACACCTTTTCTGAGTGTCCTTCATCACTCTAATGGTCAAAACTTGGCATATACATGCAATTTTCACTTTCATTTACAAAGGTAGTAAGCTCTTCAAACACAATAGTTGGGAACTTTCTTACATAATCTAAATTTGCAACAAAAACCTCAAGGTCATCCCAAAAAAGATCTTCATCACTATCTTCATGAATTTTTTTTTATTAAGTATAATAGAAGCAACAAATACAATTCATATAGATCAGATGATCATCTAAAGATTATTAAAAGACTACCCCCCATTACAACATATCATTAGTCCTTCCTTTTTACATGAGGTCAAAAAGAAAATCCCATCAATATCTGTACTAATTCTAGACTACCCCTTTACATAGATCAAAAGTTATCCCCATTTGTATGAGGTCAAAAGAGTGGATCCCTAAAGTAAAACATGTATCAAAGTGTCATTAGTTACATCATAGCATCATTAGCAATATATTCAATTATATTTTTGTACTCTCAGTAAGCATCCAGTATAGATCAAAAAGGATATATACTGAACATTTTTGTTGTTATTTGGTCACATTACTTTGTCTCCTTACCACCTCTCATAGCTATCAATGTTTATGTAGCTGACAATTTTTTAGTAGAAGGTACCACAGATTGTCCCACTTTGTTTTGATTCTTGTCAACTTTAATGCCCTAGCCCTCTACTAGGTCTTGCCAAAATGCATGAAGATCCCTCAAGAAAATTTCCACACCTGGATGTCCCTCTAGCCACATATGTCCATACCTTGCTTCCATGATATCAATTGTAATCTCTCTATTCTCTAGGTACTTCCAAAAAAAATTCTTAGAGATTCCCACGTAATGTAAACTTGCATGACAACATTGTATCGCATGAGTCCCCTATAAGACTCAGTAAGCATCCTTTTCCTTCCTTGAAATCTGTCTTCGTTCCTTTCTTTCCAGATGGACCACAAAATGTTAGATGAAAGAGCCAGAATAGGGCATTAGTTTTCCCCATTTTTATGTTATGATTAAATAAAATTTTCTCAGGAAGGGGTTGTTCATTGTTCCTCCAGATATCTTGCTTGTTACAAAACAACTTCCATATATCTTTAGCAATAATACATTCAAATAAAATATGGTTAATTGTCTCAGGTATTTTACAAATGTTGCATATATCAATATCTTCTATTTTTCTTTTTAATGAAAGATTTTGGATTATCAAAATCCATCTAAAACATGCTCTTTTTTTCCTCTAGCTATTTACACCAATTAGTTTGAAAGATTTTTTGTCATTGATTCTTGTTCTAGTTAAGTTTCCAAGTTTGATTCAAATATTTTGTCGAATTTGTGTGTTCAATTAGCATGTAGTGCATTTCCTTAGCTTTGTTTTTCATTATATTATTTGTCATTTTGTGGCTAGAAGTCTTTGAATTGAGCAGTATCATCTTTTGTTACCACAGGAAATTTTATCTAGTTACAAGCCTCCTTGAGGATTGTGTAAGTCCTCCAATTGGTGAGAGGGATATTGAATTCAGAGCTTAATCCATTCCAATCTTTTAGTTTACCATCTTTCAAAATGTCTTTGAAACACTAGAGCCTTTGCGGGCCCATCCTCTTGATGAGCAGCCTTGAA
Organism: Sequoia sempervirens; assembly: GCA_007258455.2. Classification (NCBI taxonomy): domain Eukaryota; kingdom Viridiplantae; phylum Streptophyta; class Pinopsida; order Cupressales; family Cupressaceae; genus Sequoia; species Sequoia sempervirens. The sequence continues at coordinate 507,849 of VDFB02336543.1, forward strand.
TTAATGCAAGTGGTTTCCCCTTATGTTTTAGATTCTACCATATAGATCCATTGGCTTAAATGATCCCATTGTCCCCTTGGGTGAAGTGGTAGTTGGTTAGGAATTTTTTCATCAATTCCCAGGCTTTCCAAATGGTTTTAAACACATTGGATCCTATAGGTAACATAGTCCAATCACTACTAAGGATATCACTGAGTGGTAGAGATTTCCAAGTTTTTTCATGTTTGGGAATGACATTAAGCATGTTTTTCCTTATCAATACCTTCCAAGGCTTCCCTCCTTCTAGTTCCCCAATTATCCACTCCACAGCCAGAGCAATACCTTGCAACCTTATGTCCTTTAATCCCATATCTCCCTTGAGTTTTTCAATTGTGCACCATTCCCATTTCATCGAGTGTCTCTTTCTTTTACTATTCCCATCTGACCATAGGAAAGATCTTATCCTTTTTTAAATTTCATTGATCTGATATGAGTTGAAGAACCAAATAGAAGTAAAGTATATTCTATAAGATGAGAGTATCTTTTGAAAGACTTGAATTCTACCATCCAAGGATAGAAATTATCTATTCCACTTAGCAAGCTTCTTTTCAATTTTATCCCTAATCTACTGTCACATATCCTTTGTATTAGATTCCATAGAAAATGAGATGCCAAGGTATCTTACCAATTTCTAAGGACCACCCCACTGTAGTCCAAAGTTATTAACCCAATATGGGGATTTTTCCTTCCATCCCAAAAGACAAGATTTGGAGGGGACAATTTTAGCCCGAGAGGCTGAGCAGAAAATATCTAATTTACCCATTAGATTTTCTAGGTTGTCTTCCTCTAGGGCTAACAATATTAAGTTGTGATGACAAACAAGGGTGGTGATGACTCAAACCAACACAAAATGATCAAGTTCACACAAGAAACCAGCCCCTTCAACACTATCCACTCAACTTATCTCAAACACACACCTAGTGGCTTGTAGCCCTCAAAATATGCTTTTTTCTCAATATCTTTTAGAGAAGGTCATACAAAGACAAACTAGACACCTTTTGAGATCCTCTTTAGGGCCTAACACAACATACCGAAAGATTCTATGAAGTTTTTTTAGAACAATATGGAGAAACAACAACCTGTCTCTGGTTTTAGGCCACCAAATAGCCCACTTTTCCAAAGGAGGTACCCTCAAAACAACTAGTTAACCCCAAAACTCTATAAAAAGTCCCTTTTTTTTTGCAAAACATCAAATTCCACCATTACCCTTCAAATCCATGACCTTTGAGACACTAAACCACAAAACCCTTAATTTACATGCAAATGACAAGGGTTTATTTAAAATCCTATTCCCTAGGCTTATCTAACCCAACCAATGCATCCAAAAGTTCACAAATACCCTGCACAAATTCAATCTACCATCACATAGATAGTTCCCTCATCATTTTATCAAAACCTTGTTTCTACACCCCATTTCCACTTGGAAAACACTGTTCTGCCCTAGGGAATCACCCCAAATCTAGAAAATCTCTTCCTCTGCCTTCTAGACCATGTGGACACCTAGACTACCATGAAATAAGTCATTCCACCAAGTTACGGATCATGATAGTGGGTGGAATGACTTAGAACAACATTTAACACCAATCAAACCCTTTCACAAACTATCTCAGAAAAATTGAAGAAATCTCCCACAAATCTCAATGATATACTCTCAAATCTAAATAAAATGAGAGCTAGTCCATCCTCTATAGGATACAATAAGTTTCAAGGTAAATACAGTCTGTACAAGGTGGTACAATTCCTAGAAAGTATAGAATTACAGAGAAATTGCAAAAAATAAATGTTGTTATTGATATAGAAACTTCAATACAATCTTCACCAACCCATGCTTGAGCCTTTCAGATGCTTTATATACTTTATTACATCAAAACTCATCCACCTAAACATCTATAACTAATTTTCAAATTCCTATGACCCTCCAACTTCCTAAAAGTTGCATTTTCATTTTTGTTATGACAACATTTCACAATTTTGCAACTTTTTTTACTTAACACAAATGACTCAAGAATGACCCAACTTACATAGAAATGGTCTCAATAGACCTTATTTAATTCAAAAAGACTCAAATTACCCCAAAACACCCTAAACTCAACCTAGTGATCTTCAAAAGTTCAAATTTACAAATGATGGCTCTGGTGCTCCTGAACCAAGGTATGATTAGAAAACTACAAGTTTTAGGAGCTCATTATCATTAGGTAGTATAATTCCCCTCACTTTTGGGACTTCTGAGTTCTCCCTCAACACATAGTGCAGTGCATCAAAGGCTATTACAAACAGTGTCGGTGCAAGTGGACACCCTTGCCTTATGGATCTCTCTAGGGTGATTTCTTGAGTGAGAACCCCATTGACCTCTACCTGAGTAGTTACATCATAAAAGAGGGTTTTAACCATATGAAAAAAGGAATGAGGAAATACAAAGGCCTCCAAAACCAAGAGCAAAAATTCCCACTCATTTCTATCATATGCCTTCTCAAAGTCCAGTAATAGCATTGTTGCTTCTTGTCCTATTTGCTTTTCCCAATTCATTGCCTCCTAGCTAGTAATCAAATTTACCAGTATGTACCTTCCCTTAATAAAACCTTTTTGTACGGAGTTTATGATAGAGGGAAGGATAAGTTCCACCCTATCTACTAATATCTTAGCCAATATCTTATATGAGACATTGAGTAGAGTGATGGGTCTCCAGTTTTTGACAAGAGATTTATCACCCTTCTTTGGAATTAAGTTTATTAGCCCTTTATTGATTTTTTCACCTAGCAAGCCTCTTTCAAAAGAATCTTTGTAGACAAGGAATAGGTCTTCACTCACCCAGTCCAAAAATGTTTTGTAGAATTCTGCAGGGAGGTCATCTTCCCCTGGAAACTTATTATCTTTGAACGAGAGTATGGCTTTACTGACCTCTACTTGTGTTATTTGTTTCCCTAATTCCCCTGCCATTTCTTCACTGACCTTCCTCGGGAAAATTTTTTTAATATGTTCCTCTGCTTCGATATTAGCCTCCATCCCTCCCTCCGAGGAGAAGAGGTTCTTATAGAATTAAAAAAACCGGTCTCTTATCTCTTCTTGATTGACCAAGGTGGTTCCATTTACAGTGATTTGATCTATTTTATCCCTAGCTTACTTCTCCTTAATATATATAAAGAAGAAATTTGTGCCTTTATCACCATTCTCCAACCAATTCATTTTAGATCTTACTCTTAAGCCTTGTATCTTGTGATTTTGAAGCCTCCCTAGGTTGTCTTTGGCCATAACAAGCATGTTTGTGAGTCTTTCATCCATAGAATTTGCTTGCAGATTGGTTTCTTCTTGGAGAAGTTCATCTTGTAGGAGAGTCTCCCTCCTTTTTTAATCCTTGGATCTCTTTTTACCATTTATTTGAAACAAAAATTTCCATCCCTTAGTATTCAATGCCCATCTATCAATGGGGGATAGGCTTCAGTGCATCAACTTGTTGATAAGCCTAAGGGATAGGATAAAATTTTTACAGTCATTGTCCTTGAGGAGGTTGGTATTGAGGAAAAAATCCATTATTAATATCAACAACTTTTGGAACTCCCTCTTTGAGGTAGAACTTAGCCCTTATTGGGTGGTGATCAGATAAGGAACATGGAGTCACTTCAACCTTACACCCTTCTTTCCCCAGGGAGGCCAAGAAGAAAGCTTTGCTTATGTAGAACCTATCAAGCCTACAGTAAATTTTCCTACCACATTTCTGAGTTGCACCATGTAAACCAAATGGGTTGACTATCTTTCTTTTTCCCTTCAATGGGATCTTCAAGCTTTAATTTGGATTTCATTATTTTCCAGTACAATCTCTCATTACCTTTCCAATCTAGGCCTATTCCACCTCATTTTTCTTCCCCTCTCTCTACAAAGTTGAAGTCCCCTCCAATGATACAAGGGATATCATGTAGACTATAAATCCAATTCTAGAAAGGAGGATCCTATCCTTATACTCATTAGGGTCATATACTGAGTAGATCCCAAAGCAGCTTTCCTTTTCTCTAATAATCACACAGACAACCCTATTGCAAGGGGAAGTCCCAAAGCTATCCACAAACTGTGACCAATAATTTGAAATCAAAATAACAAATCCCCTTTACCTTTTTCATGCATAGTGGTGAACTGGGCTACTTCTTTCCATATCACCCTTAGACTAGTTTCTAATGTGAAGCCAATGGCTTTGACCTCTTGCAGCAAGACAAAGTTTTTTTCTTTCTTTTGTGCTAAGAATCTTCTTACAACATGTTTTCTATTAGGGGTTTCAAATCCCTTGAAATTCCATGAAATGCAGTTGACCTCCATCAAGTTTTTTCATTGGGAGGGGGTCCCTTATCACATTTGAAGTTATCAAAACATTTGGGGAGTCTATTTTTTGCTTCCATCCTTTTAGCATTAGGAGGCAAGATCCCACTGATTTTCTTTCTTTTATCCTTTTGGAGATGGTTGGGATCTTTATCCGAGGGGGTTTACCAATATCCAACCCTTTCTTTTTCCTATACCTTCGGGTTTTTTTATTATGACCTCCATGGGAGTCTCTTCTCCATCTGTGGTCTCCTTAGTAGAGAATAGCCCTAGGTTATCTACAGAATCCATGCCTAACTGTGATGCAAATCCATCAGAACTCACCACTCCACCAAGCGGATTAAGGGGATTCATTACCATATTAGGGACCACAATTTCATCAACCTTTTCATTCCCATTTACAAAGGACATAGTATTGAGGGTAATAGAATTTTTCAATTTTTCCCCTAGATCATTGAGGTGAATGTCCTCAAGATCAACCTCAATTCCTTCTGTAATTATTTCTTCCTGGTCTACATCCTAGTCTTGAGAATCACTCTTAATGCCCGAGGTTTCACTTTCACCTCTAGATAAATGTAATGGTATCTCCCCATTTGTTTCCAAGGGGCAACATTTTGGTTGAGATTCCACTGCATAATTATCCTTAAAGTATTTAGATTTGAAGGAGTACATCTCTTTGGCTAGTTTTGGATTAGTTTCTTTAGGTTCTTTAATTTGCCTTATTTTTAGTAAGGACAACTATTGGGAATTGAGTTTACCATTGTTTACTAGTTTATCAGACTTTATTTGCTGGTCAAGTTTGGAGTCCTCCTTAACTTTTTTGAGTACCTCATTCTCTACATTTTCTTTCATGATATTGTTGTCTATTTATTGCACTAGGGAGGTCAGGTTCTCCTCAACACATGATGCATCTTTATTAATTTTGGTTGCTTCTACATTCTCTAACTATGGAGAGTTATTTCTTTTCTTATTATTTCTCTTAGGGTTTGAGGGGGAATACATCTCATCTAGTTTCTATGGAGTAGGTTTGTGTTCCACAAATCCCTCCACAATATTTTCATATCTATCTTCCTGCCCACCTATTGTCAAGGGTTGCATTTTATTTATGTTTCCTCCACCAAAGGCAGTCTTGGTTTTTTTAATTCGTTATTAATGGTAAATTTCTTCTAATGTGGCCTTCACTTCTACACAAGTAGCAAGCATTTAGCCCTCCCAAAGTTTCCAATTCACAAAAAACACTTACAGTTTACAATTTGATTTCCAAGACCTCTAGAAGATCAACTCCTGGGGACAAGGATACCAATTCCCATGCATCAGAGTGTAGAAGAGGGGTTTTGGTATCATCAATTTTTAATAAATTTCCATATGGTTCCAACAAAAGTGGAACAAATTTTAGAGACAGGGAGGAACATGTTTGATAACTAGCCATCTAAGGCTGGAGAGGGCCAAGACCTCCTCTTCCAATGTATCAAGAATCCATGCTAGGGCATGGAAGACAACCATCCCAATATTCCAAAATTTCTTATTTATTACCTCTTCCTGAGATTTATGGCTATTAAAAAAAATGACATATAAACCATTTTGCATCATACGACAGTAATAAAATTGCAGCCCTAGTTTCTTTTCCCAAACATTATGAAACCAATTTTCCATATACTTCATTTCCAGAACCTTATTCGGGTCGATGGAAGCAAAAAAGATAGTCATTTTCAACAAACTACCATCTTTTGTAATTGCCTCATCTAGGGTTTTATTAGGAACTAACACAACTTTCAATGAAGGAGACAAGGGATGCTTACCTTTTTCCTCTCCTCCATTTCCTTGTCCTTCATTGACTCCCTCAAGCATAAATTTGGTGCCCTATGGAAGCCGCTTACATTCACTAGCGAAAATGTCTCATAAATATTTAGGAATGCCATTATCAACATTTGTTTTAGTAGATGTATTAAAGGATCCATCCGAGTAATTTGTATCTATGACCATCAATTCAGTTTAACACCACACGAACACACATGCGGCCTCTCACAAGTAGATCGGCCGACAAGATGCCCCCATCACACCCACATCAAATGGATTTAGGCAAGGATAACACCCGACATGAAGCAAAATCTTCATACACCAAGAGCAATAATGAACAATCATGGAGGAGATCCAAGCCTCCTCCATGGGCTGTGACCGAATCTCACCACCAAACCCTCACATGCGCACAATCCTTTGTTGTAGAGCGAAAACCAAAACTCCATAAAATTTTGATGTAAGAGGATTCTTTTTTACCTCATAATAGCTCTCAGCAAGATTTCTAGGTTCCACAAAAGACTCACTTTTGCACTCCTCTTCCTGATCCAAGACCCCATTGTGAGATTGCTTAGCTACAATCAGCAACTCATATTTTTGAGCATCCTCTTGTTGTTCTGAAACTGCTATTAGTGAAATCATAATTACAACTTCTTCATCATTTTCAACAAAAGAAGGTAACTCATCAATCCAAGCTATAGAATTATCTTCTTAATGAGCCTCTTTTAATTCTTCACCCTACTACATTGGCTAACTTATTGAAACAACTTGATAATTTTCAACAAAACTAGGAAAATCATTAGCTAAAACATTGAAAGATTCCTCTTGAAATGTCTTCTCATCTTCAATATTTTGCTTCTCTAATTGGCAATACTCTATAGCTAAATGTAGTGGATTTATATTTCTAATTTTCTCCATGATGAGTGAGCTATCCTGATCAATGGGCTGATCTATAATTATACTAGGTTGTACCAGATTACTTTCCTCAACTTGCAAAGGATGAAAGCTTTTGAATTTTGGAATTTCAAGCTTAAGAGGGTTAAGAGGCTCACTTTGCCTAAAACTTGGAAATTTAAAGTTACAAACATCTTCTGGAACAGGCTGGTCTAGAATGAAAGGAGTTGTTTGGATCTCATGCTTTTCTATTTTGATGAGTTCATGAATGACACTTTAATTAATCATTTTTTAGTTTTTAAAATACTTTATTATATATTAATTAACTATGTTGGCGGTAGACTAAATGCTTAAATGTTTGCTTGATTTTTCCTTATATTTAACTAATTGGAGTATATATGAGAACTGGTATTTTGCATTAAATTTCTTGCTTTTGAATGATGATTAATGATGAAATGTTTATGCAAGTTGAGATATTTTTTTGTCTTGATTACATCCTATCTTTGAGGATTCTGTTTAGTTGATTAAGTGTTGATTTTATGAGGTGGATATGTTAAACTTCGTGTTTAATGAACTTGAAATCGGTCTTGCTCCTAATTGATCTAGTTGGCTCTTGATGAATGTTTCCAAATTGACTTCTTTAGTCAGTTTGAAAATTCATGTTTAGCTATTATAATGTGGCAAATTTCTTTATGGAACTTTTGGATCTATTTAAGTTTAGTTTTTACCGCTTTGCATCTTTGTGGGTTACACCAGTTTTTGTATTCAAATAAATGGATATTATTATAAATATCCATCCCTAGTTTTAGTTTGAGACTTAGTTAATATTTCTCTTTAGCATTGTAATGTGGATTATCTGTACTTTTGTACTACTCACCTATTTTGGCCAATTGGAATGAAAATAAGGAGTTGATTTGAATCTCAATCTTTAAGTCCCACCAAAGGAAGAGTAGGGCCCACTCAACTGAAGGAGGTGACTTGTGTTATGTTCTTTGATTTAGTTAATTTTTGCATTGTTCATCACAGTTAGAAAGTAGGAATATTGATCTCTATTAATCATCATTAGTGAATGTGAATTCTAATTTTCTTAGATTAAATTCATTAAGTCCTTAGAATAATTCATTATGCTTTAATGTAGATTTATATTCACTCATTTACTATAGATTTAATTGTTGTTCATAGAATTAGATTCATTGGTTATTTTAAAATGCATGTAGTTTTAATGAAAAGACAATGATGACTTATGGAAAGATGAAACTAAAGCTTGTTTGGAATTTTCTCATGGAAGTTAGTGTTACTGCTTTCTAGATTAATGTTTATTTTCTGCAAACGTAAATAGATTTCCTTTCCAAGTACATTTCAATTATAGGTTTTAGATTAAAAGTAGATTTAGTTTTTAGCTTAATTCTTCCATGGATAAATTGCAATTAAGTCAAGTGAAGTCTAAACTGAGTTATTGGAGCTTGAACAATTGTTAGTTAAGAGATAAATTAGGATTAAGTCTTTAGAATTAGTTAGGAACCCATTGTTGAGATTGGCTCCTAAGAGCACCTGAAAGCTCCTGAAAACTCCTAAAAGCTCCTGGCGGAGCTAAATCATGACCAAAAGTCACTGTTTATAGTGAAAAACCCCCAATTCATGGAAACACCCTTATCACATATAGCTCTAGGACACACCCAGTTCAATAATTGATAAATTAAATGATGCAATAAGTGACATCAATGACCTTGCCCATCATGTTTGAGCAAAAAAAAAACTTCATTTGCTCCTCTTTTATAGCTAACTCCCTCTTGAGTTTTTCTTGAAACTATATCCTTTGTGTCTCCAACTCCTATTCATGAAGGTAGGCTTGATAATCTAACTTCTGTTGATGTAAATCAAGCTCTTTCTATATTTTGACCTCATCCAATTACTTTTTGAAGTCTAGCAATGTGTTTTTTATGTCACTAAATGCAAATTTGTCAACATCTTGGGATTAAATTTGAGCATATGTAGGTTGATATGGAGGTTGAGCAAGGGTGGGTGGGTGGTAATCATATTGTGCATGTTGGTTTCTTTGTAAATCAAAGAAATTAGGGGTAAAACCACAATAATGATCAGCTTGATAAGACTAGAAAGATTGTATATGAGAAGGATTTTCATGATATCATTGATGGCATGACATATTATCTTGAAACATAGAAATTTGTGTTCATTCAAAAGCTAAAAAACAAGCAAAAATCAAAATATTTTAAAAAATATACCAGAAAAATGCTTCTCAGAGTCACCAAGTGTGTTGATTTCTTGCCTCCAAAGGCTGAAATTGTTGATGCACACACTAAAAACTAGTAAAGAAATGATGAGCTTTGAACTGTCAGAGTTCAAACTGTCCCACTAGGCGTGCCAAAAATTATTTTCACAGAGATTGCACCCTGAATCTAAGTTTAAATGCTCAACAATCTCGTGAAACATGGAAAATCCTTCGAGCCTATGGGTATACTCATAACAAAGGTGAATCTCCAGTTTATGGTCTGGTTCCCCTTTTGATCTCCTAGAAACTAATGGCTTGGATGGGAAAAGGTAAGAAGGATAACTAAATTGAAATGGAAAGCTTTAAACTAGGAGGTGATGCACTGATAATGAAACTAATATGCATAAAATGAATCACAACTATCCCTCATTGAACCCTTTTACACAACTCAATTTGTGCAATAAAATCACATAATTAATTCATAAGGAGGCTTGTAATATCCGATTCTTTGAAGGAAAATAATGTTTTCACAACTTAGAATGCAAAATAAGATAAATGCACAATTTACAACCTATGATTGTTAACTGTTTTTGTGTATATGTAATGAAAGAACAAGAGAAACTTAAAGGTTTTATCAAAAAATAATAACTTTTCATCAAATCATTCAAGATATTACAAAACACCTGAAATCGAGAAGGCAACTTCATAGTCCTAAAAGATGGAAGGAAACAATGCAAAAATTTGAAAGTAATCTACTACTATATCATAAATGAATAATAAGTCTGTGCTACAAAACTTCCAACATCTTTGAATGTGTAAGAGAGGGAAAGAAAGTAAGAACTGAGTGTTATGCCTTGCATAACCACCCCATTTTATTTTATTTTGCAACAAAATGGGTCCCCCTTTCTCTTTTGTTTTGGTCGCCTTTGGTTGTTTGGTTGGGTCTTAGGAGTTCTTTTGTTTTTCTCCTAATTCTATCTTTTGTTATGTCGAAGGTGGGTCTGGAACCAAATCTAAACATGGAACTCTTTCAAGGTTTCTAGTTCAGATATTGTTCTGACTCTTACTCTGCCTTTCTCTTTTGTTTTTTTTCTTTGTTTTGCTAGTTGTTTTCGACTAACATTTGGGTTGGTTCATTCTCCTATTTGTTGATCATTTTCCTTGTTTTGTTTGTTTGCTTGCATAGGATCGGAACCGGGATTGGAACTCACATGGGAAGTTTCAACTTTCTATTTTGTGTTCCCGTCCTGACTTCGTCTCCACTCTTTTTCTTCCTTGCTCTTTGTTGTTCGGGCCAGTTTCGGTGTTCGCTCCAGTCTCGCTTCCCTTGTTCTTGTGTTGTTCTTTGCTTTTCGGTCAGGACCAGATCCGAACCTGGAATCGAACTTCAAACTTTGTGAAGTTCTATTTTCGGTTGTCTTCATTTGTCATTTTCAGTCGGTCCTTTTGTCGAGACCGGATCCGAGGTTAGAAATTAAATAGGGAACTTTGTGTAGTTTCTTTATCTTGTTCCCGACCCGGCTCTGCATCCGCCTTACATTTTTGATGTTTTGTGGACTTGACTTAATTGCCTGTTTACGTCGCTAGCTATGTCCTTGAGCTACTACATTTATGGCATTAAATGTGGCATGTTTGCACATGTGAATTATTGATTAAAGGTTTAATTATGTTTAAACTGCATCATTGTTATTATTATGCAAATTTTTTAAGCAAATCACAGCGAGGAAAGTCTTGAAAGAGTTGATTTAATCACAAGGGAAAATTGTGGAGCAAATCTTGGCTATTTTCTGGTCAATCCTAAGGAGTGTTTTGAAGTAGGTTTCTTTGTTTTTCTTTCTCCTATTCTTCTTTCACGTGTGTCATTTTAGCATATTCGCAAGAGGGTTTTCTTTTGTGAATTTTCTCACTTGGTTGTGTTTGTTTCTTTTCTTTTTGTTCTACTTGTTTGGTTCTTTCTTTTTCCTTTTTTTTTTGTTTTGTTGGGTTTTTCTTTCCATTTGTCGTTTATGTTTTGTTGTTTGTTCTGTTGTCGCTTTCATGACAGGTTCATTTTGTCATCCTCTGGTTTTGACTAGGGTTTCTATTTTGAAAGGGTTTCCTTGCTTGGGTGATGAATTTTGTTTTGAGACCCTATTCTAGTATTCTCACATCAGTTTTTGGTTGTTCATATGGGTTTCTCATTGTGCCCTAGTTTTTGGAAATGATGTATCGAGCGAATTAGGGTCTTGCAATGTAAACCTTTTCCATGGTTTTAATGACGTCTGTATGAAGGATCTGTAGGAGGGATAAAATCATGCTATTTCTAGTTTCCTTTGGGGCCCATGTGATCTAGGGTTTAGGGTTCATATGACCATACCTTGTTTGAAATACTCTCCATTTGTTGGAATTATTCCGCTTCCCTTCATTATTATGATGTGACTACGTCTTTACTCTTGGTCAGAACCGGATCCGGAAGGGAAGTTGAACTTGGTAACTAACTTTTTGTTCCAGTTTGTTTCCCATTTTGGTCCCACCTCCAACCATGGTTCAGTTTTGGTCTGGTTCTTGTCCCACTTCTGGCCATGTTTTGGTTCCCAGTCTGATTCTCATTCCAGTCCTGCTTTTGATACTGTTTTACTCCTTGTCCAGTACTGATCCCAGCCCCACCACATGATAAGGGGGATTGTTTATGCTTAATACTTCTATGGTTCCGCCTCCGATATAGGCATAGTTTGACCAAGTAAAATATTATCTTAGGAGGATGGATGAAGGGTTATTTGATTGACTAACTTATATGCTTTGTTCATCTAATACAGGGAATTGTTGCAGGTATTAAGAAATTTTGGGACCATCAGATGAGGCCTCTCAGAGGAGCCAGCCAGGTGAAACTTCATGGCAAGGAGTTAGGTAGAAGAAGATTAAAGTGGAACAGCTCCTGTATACCTTGAGGCGTAAGCATAGGGAGGTTGTCCTCACGGCTAGAAAAATTGATTCTGACTGGACTGATATTACTGACACCAATCTGGATCCTTTTAATTATGAGTAATTGCATGAGGAGACATTCACTGAAGGGGAGGTCATGGGAAGGACAGAAAGGATTGTTCAATCTAGGTTGGCACATGTTGCACTCTTCCCCCTATATTTCTGATGTCCGGAGTTGATTCTTGCAGCAGCTGTAGCATATAGCCCAACTACTAGGCAGTGTGTGGATGTAAAAGGTAATGTCATTATTGACTTCATGCCTCCAATGATAAAATTCCTATTTCACATACCTAATCCCAAGAATACTAAGCAATTGAATGAGGTGGAGGCTTTGAAGCTTTACAGTGATAATAAGGAGAGGAATAGGTTTCACATGAATAAGACTTGGATGAGGGTGGAGAAGAAGTCTTTGACCAAGCTTCCAAACCAGCCTAAGAGGGTGGACTTCAGTAAAGAAATTGCAGATATAATCATGTTCCATTTCTAAGGTGTTTGGTAAAAGGGATGCTTCACTATTTAAAGAATGAATGTTTCCTTTCATTCAAACTATTTTGGATGGGAGGCAACAATTTGATTGTTCAATGATAGTATCGAACAACATTCACAATCAGATGATAAAAGTGAGAGAAACCAAGCATTTCTTTATGACCTCCTATGTGGTTTATGTAGCTACCCCTGTGGGGGTTTTTCCAGGATTTCAAATAGTTGGTATATTGGGGGAAGCCCAAGGATAGAAGGAAGTGTGGGAGTATTATAACCAACTCACCTTGCAAGCATTAGAGCAACAATACAAAAGGGTTAATGATGCCTTTCTTTATGTCATTATTAACAAGCTTAATGGTGATGTTGGGTATAGGCTTAGTAGGGAGGCAATGGCTTTTTGTGAATGAATGGGGACATTGGTTTATCCAGTATCCCACATTCACCTATTTCAGGTTAGCAGGCTTCGATGGTCATCCCCATTTTCTACCTAGATGTTGTGGTGATAAGATCATTTTAATGGAGTTTATTTATTAAGCCTTGGCTATGAATTTCTAGTTTAGCAACAAACATAAGACTGGGTACCATAAGTTTCCAATCAAGCTGGGGGCCTTTTGTTGTCCGCACATTCAGGTAGGTAAGGCAGTTTGTAATGAATTAGTCTATTTAAAGTTGGGCTTGTACATTGCCAAGAAATACTATGACCCCAAACACAAGATGAGGGCTTTGCTTTCTAGTGTCTTTGAGAAGCACTTTAATCTGTTGGAGGATTTTTGGGAAGATTTGCAAGATGAGTATGATCTTAGGAGGAAGAATTATGAAAGGATACCTATCCCACTTATGGTTGAGTTTGAGATAAAGGAAGACATTCTAGAAACATTTTCTGATGATGGAATTATTTTGGATCCTAGGTATGACGCAAGCAAGATTGGTACCAAAGATCTTGATCCAATAGACTGGAATGTTGAGGAGACAATCAACATAAAGCAGATTGCAAGATCGGTGTTGGATAGGAGTATTCAATGGGTGAGTTTGAGGACCAATCAGGCCAAGGCTACATCATCTAAGAAGAGGAAGGCTACAGGTACCACCCAAGGATATAAAAGGGAAAAGAGAAGGATGGCACCTAAGGAACCTTTAAAGTTTATGCCTTCTAGTGCCCAAGAAGAGGAGGTGGTTTCTCAAGATCTTCTAGAGGTACAAGAAGATGAAACAACTGCAGAGGTGAGTGCTTCTGCAACTGCTGCAGGGGAGGTACCTACTCAGCCCTCTGATGCATAAGAATTAGGCCAAGAATCACCAAGGGGAGCCCTCCATATTGAAGTAGAGGTCTTAAAGTGAATGGAGGATAAAGTTGAGGTGCATAATATCGAAACAAATTCATAAAAGACTCCCTCTAATAAAGAGCATCATGTATCAACATCTTTGGATGTGACAGATGATGTAGGCATTGAACATATATTGACTGAGGAAGATCAATGGGAACTCTTTGAAGATGCAAAAAGAGAAGATAATGCTAAGGCACAAGTTGAGGCATCAACTAAGCAACAAGAGGAGGCCAAGGCACAATCTAAGTTGGCAATTAAGTAGAAGGAGTTGGAAGATAAGGTCAAGGCTGATGAATTGGCTCAATAGCAACAACAAAAGGAGGAGCTCAAGATTCAAGAAGAAAGGGATAGGTTGATAATGCAGCAGAAAATTCATGACCTTGAAGAAGAAAAGGCTGAACAAAGAAGAGAAAAATAAGCTATTGAAGCTAAGCTCAAGGCACAAGAAGAGGCTTATAGGAAAAAGGAAGAGCAAGATCATTTGAACAAGGAAAGAGAGGCTGTTGAAATTGTTGAACATGAAAAGAAGTCCACAGAGGCATGGGACTATGTTGAAGAATTGAAGAAGCAGCGGGATGAAATGTTAGAAAAGAAGAAAATAGAAGAGGAATGTTTAAAGCAGGAGCTGGAGGCTAAAAGGCTGCAAGAACAAAAGGATAAAGAGGAAGTAGAAAGGTTAGCATAGTAAAAGGAGCAAAGTGATCAGCAAAATGTGCAGGAGGTTGATTCTCAACTAGGTCCTACATTGTTACAACCTTTGTCTTCCACAACTATTGCTTCTTCTTCAGCCTAGGCAGCCACTACTCCTATTGCTCCTACTTGGCTAAAACTAGACTTAGAAAGGAAACAAATTGTCCAACCACAGCCATTGAATTAGGAAGAAATGATGAAAGAAATTGGGAAAGAGAAACCTAAAAAGAAGGCTTGGGTTCTTCACTCCACTAGGCTCACTGATGCTGGAGAGATCATTGTTGAATGTGCCATGCCCATAATGGAGAAGAGTCATGATGATATGCAAATCATTGATTATTAGTTGGGGGTGGTAAATTTGGGAAAGCCTACAAGAAACCAATAGATGATTTTGATTGATATTGTGGCTTCTTCAACCAAAAACCAGATGATCAAGGATAAACAAAGGAAGGATGAGCTTAAGACTCAATTGGATTGGCTTCATAGGTTTTTAAAGAATGTATCAAGTCCCATTTCCCAACAAGATGCTCTTCCTGAATCCCTAGTTTTATTAACCAAAAAGGAAGCAAATGATTTGGTCGAAATGAAGAGCAAGGTAAGAATGATGGATAAAAGGCTGGATAAGCTCAACCAGGAGGTTGATGGTGTTCTTGTTGAGGGTTCTAAGATTCATAAAGTTGCTCTTGAATTAGCCAAATATCTAGACCAATAGGCTAAGGACTTGGATAAACAGGATGATGAATACAAGAAATATGTTAAAAAGTCTGAGGATATTAGCAAAGTGCCCAAGTCCACCTTACTAGAATATTCAATTCTTGAGCAAGGTAATGAATATTTTGTGGAGAAAAATGTGAGCATCATAAGGTATAAGTCAAGAGTTATGCATGGACATCAAGAAGAAGTTCAGGAAATGAGTAAGGACTTGAATCAACAGATGATTGAGTTGGAGGTGGTTGTAGCCATTTTAATCAACTTAGATTCCTCCAATAAAGAAGGCATGTCGTTGGATAAACTAAGGGAGAGATGGAGGGGAAGGTTTGAGGAAATCATGCAAAAGGGAGATGATGGGGAGAATTTATTGTTAGATCAATTTATGGATATCCAGGAGGAGGTAAGAACTGCCAGAAAGGAGCTAATCAAGCTAAAGGAAATGCAAAATTTGGTTTGTACAGAATTTGAAAGAATCAAATTTGAAGGTGACTGGTTGGATGGCCCGGATTTGGGTACTGTTCAACAAATGTTCTCTAGTTTTGACAAGTACATTCTTGAACATTCAATGCAAAAGTGACTAACTCTTTTCACCATGCTATATCTGCTCTTCTCCTCTTTTTGTGGAATTTTACCTAAGTTATACTCTGAGTCTGATCCATGGGTTTCATTTTCTTCGTAGAGTATCAGATTTCCTTTTTTGTACAATGGAGTGATCAGCCTTGAAATAGGGGTTCTTTAGTCCACTTCTATGTTCAGTTCTGACTCCATGAATTGTGGATCTTGATTGATAATTGATAAATTTGTGCATGTGGCACCCTATATGTATTTTTAGAATCTACTTTGTAAAGGTCAGCTAATTGAAGAAAGATCAACCACCTAAGAATAGAAGATAGAAACTAGATCTAGGATTTCAATGTTTTAGAAAGATACTCTAAAAATTTTAGTAAAAGGCTTGATTATTTTACAGTTTTCATACGTTTTCATGTCAAGATTTTAAAGTTTGGATCCATTTTGATAAGGTTAATGATATATGATTAATCCATACTCCAGTGGTTTTTTTGTGCTTAATTGTTCCTTATTTGATGAAAGTCAATAGAAGGAACTAGGTTCAAGGTCATATCATTGGATTATCTGTGAATCAAATTGTTATTGTATTCATTTATTCTGTGTTTTGGATAATGAGTGAATGATTTTGTTTTAAGTAAGTTTAGTGAACGTTGATGATATATGAATTAGCATTATGGATGTATGCAGTAGCATACTTTATTCTATGGATTGCATCTTGTTGTAGTTGTGGTTAATTAGAATAAACACTCATTATTGAAATACATGTCTAGATACATAAGGATTTTATTCACGCTTCTTTGATTCAAAGCTTTGTTTCATCTTTTTCTTTTATTTAAACCCCCCCTCAAAACGTAGACTAATTGGTGCTATGCAGTCTTGTTCTTTGTTACTAGTAAAGGCCCCTTGAACATTACAATCATATTGACCATTGAGCAATATCAACACAGTTGAGAACCAACTACCAGGACCTTGGGAGTTAGATTACTATATGTTGTCTTTCTCTTTCAGGAGAAATAGAATCGTAACATTCTGTTTAATGTTGTGCTATTTTGACAATCAACACTGAGGAAAAAATAATAAGTCTTTTCCTCTATATACAAAAGATGACTCCAAAGTGCCAAGAGCTAGCACTTGCAATTAGTTGCAAGTAAAAATATCTCCTAGAATCTCTTTCATGAGCATAGATGAAAACCCTCAAAAATAGGACCCACAACTAACCCAAAATGAGTGAAAATAGGTGAAAATTTCCCTCCCATGTGGAACAACTCAAAAGGACTCCAAAGTCACTCAATTTGACTTGAAGTCAAAAAATAGAACTCCAAATCCATTGATTATTTAATTGAACCTAACTCCTCATTTTTGCATGTTTAGAGGGTCTCTACTAGTTTATTTTAGCATGAATTAAGGCAATTAATTGATAATTAACCTTAATTGATGTTAGGACAAACTAGTGCATGCCTTGTAGGCATGTGGAAATGATTATGTATGTTCAGTTAACTCCACTGAGTAGGCTCCTAGATTTGGAAAAAGGATCTCAAGCCTTGCAAGACTTGACTCAAGTCATACAAGAAGCTTGAAATTACAATCTCAAGCGAACAAAAAGTAATAATTCCCCTTATGCATTAATATAAGGAATTTTTTTTTAAAATAAAGGGAAAAAATCTAACTTGGTCAGCCAAGTTAGGGTAAAATGAATGAACCAAAAGATAGAAGCCAACCTTAACTTGGGCTCATTATGACTTCACTTCTTTTTGCTTGAGATTGAGACTAAAGATGTTCTTCACTGTGGCCGCTATCATGCTAGGGCTTACCTCTCTTCATTATGAGTCTTCTTGTCATTCCCAGGGGCTTCTCACTACTTCAAATCTCTAGAAATGTTGCATCATAATAAGTAGGCTTATTCTAAGATGAAAAGATCTTGTCATCTCTGTCATTTTTTTATGAAAAAGTGATCAAATTGCTCTAATTTAACACATTTATGTTGTATTTTTTAAGGTCATGGATGAAACTTGAAATAACTTCAGTGTTTTCATATTTATCTCTGTTATTTTTCATGGGAAATGTATTTCTTTTCTTCTGAATGTGGTAAAAAGGAGACAATACTTTATATTTGCACTCGGCCCTTTGCAAATAATATGAATTTTATTATTCTATTTTTTATCTCATTTTGTTCTCCTTTACTCCAAGAAAATCGTGAGGAAATCATGTAGGTTTGTATCTATTTTGCAAGGTGTGGTTTTCAAATTTATGCATATCTTTCTTCACATCTCTTCTCAGTAGGAGGTCGAGCTTTCATTCCTGAATACAAAGGGTTTTCTCTTTAGTTTCTCTATGCATATATGTCAAGGGTTTATCTCAATTTGCATGTTCGACTTTTCTGATATAGAATGCAGGCTTGAGTTTTCTATTTTATGTGCTTTCAATGCTCAGCCTTCTATATCTTCATAGACTTTTGCAAGAATACAAAAAAATGTGCACTCTTCCTTGTATACTTCCACTTCTTGCTCCAATGCTTTTAGTCATGTCATGTTTATGGCCACAACCATGAATGCTTACTCTGGGTTTTATTTTCTATAACAGGTCGTGACTTTTTCTCTTCAGTGTCTTGGAAAGAAACAACTACTCTCCTTTTGATTTTCACTATGTTCTATGTAGAGATCATTTTCCCACTCAACTTTTCAATACGACTATGGCATCTCTCTTATCACTTCATTACTTCACTTGGTATAGTTCCATTGAATGTTCTTCAATGGAGAGGTTGTTGTCCATATTCTATAAATTGCCATCTTAAATGTTTGTTTGCACTTTCATTGCTCAAGAAAGGCTATAACAAATAACCATTTCCATTTCCTTTATAGAATAAAATGTTGCTATGGTTTTTTTCTGGAAATTATTCTTTTGGTTATTTTGTAACTGTGCATGTATAATTTACTTCTTGAGCATTGCTAATATGTGACTACTTCATCATGCATTCTGAAAATCACATATTATGCACAAAATGTTGTCTTTTCTCATCTATACCTTCCATGCATATACTGTAAATTTTCATGATTATCAAATAGTGGATTATTAGAATTACTACGTATTTAATTAGAATAATTTATATAGTTATTTTCAAATTATTACTGTAAATGATTATTCTATGTTAGTTTATTTATAGGTGAATATGGATTGTCCTTTTGAAATTTTTATAGTTGAAATTGTAAAATTACTATAAGTAAATTAACTAGAATATTGTGTTATAGCTTTTCAAACATAATTATTGGGGGAATAATCTTTATATTTAATTATGTGGTAAAGTAAAAATGAGTGTATTGAATTAATCTTGTATTGAGACTACCTGTATGGCCATAATGTATTGAACATTTGTTGGTTTTTATCAATGTTTGGTTTAAGTGTTGGTGCATATTTAACAATGCATAAGTGTTGTGTAATTATTGCAAGGGGGTGTCTTTTGTAAGTTGGTTAAGGTTAGTTTCCAAAGGCCTAGGAAGGGGTAATTATGTGTGAATTGTCTAATGTTATTTTTTACTTTGGAAGTGGTTGGAATGTTTTTGGTTATGTGCTTTGTGCAAATTGTGAATCCTAAGGGTGATGTCTTTCATCTTGGTATGGTTTCATGTGATAATGTTAAGTGTGCAAGATGGTAAATTCCTTGCTTGATGTATAGGGTTTACTAGTTGCAAGTAGGGGGAGTGGCTCTCAATGGGAACCGAAACCCAAAGTGGTGTCCAGGATAACCCATTTGAGGGTTTCTTAATCTAGTGATAACCTAAAAATGAATTAGGGGGATGGGTAGAATTCACATTAAACAAGATAATGTATGCCTCACTCATGGCTCAAGAGCTCGTTTAGGCTTGAGATGAGATGGGAAGGGCTGGAATGGCAAGATCAACTACCTTGTCTTCATGAAAGGTATGTTGATTATATATGAGTTTGTATGGGGGACAGGGATCAATAGAGGCTGCTAGGATAACCCAAGATGGGGTTCGGGGCCTAGGAAGCGAAGTTAGTATTGTAAGTGAAGTTGGTGTGATGGAAGTGTTGTGTTGGAGTCCTTGTAAAGCCCCTTGAATGTGTTAGCATGGTCCTCTTCTGACTGTTTGTATGATGTGGGACCTTTTGTTATCTCCTAGCATGAGGGGTGGACCTTAAGGTTCCAAATGATCTGGAGGTTGGTGCTTTTTCCTCCATTGGGTGTTCTTGTTGCTTGTTCATGTGCATGGAGATTATCCTTTGTGTGGTGGACTCTAGTTTCATGTTCCAGTTGTGAAGGAATCCTCTCATGTGTCAGCATATTGGTTGTATATTAGTTGTATCTCTTATTGTAATAGATGTACTCTTGCCACTTGTATTAAGGGAAGCATTGATGTAATCATTGTAATGATGTAACTATTATTATTGATGAATTATTTTGTAATGAATATTGTGATGTTATGCATCTTGCATATGTTAATTAGTTTTTATCAAATGGCATGTTATGAAGAATAAGTGATGTGGAAGACATTTAATTTAATGCTTTAAAAGTTGAACCTTATTCTAGTTATTTTGATTATTTGCTTTGTGAGCAGCACAGTTGAGGAACCTTAGAGGATGTAGGATTAGTTTAATGTGTTAAACAACCTATTGTTGTTTACATTTAAAAAAAAAAATTGTTCCATTTGTTGACCTAATTGTGTTGTCCTCTGGGGTTCCTTGGCGAGGGCATTACACCTAGTATCAGAGCCCAAGTTTCTAACACTGACTACTCTAGTTTTATATGAGCCCACTATGTTGTGCTAGTTGCTTAGACTTTGAAGATTGTGTTTTCCCATTTTTTTCATCCTTGTCTAACAACCTGAGACTTTTCCTTTGGTATTTCTTGTGTAGGAAGATTCCTAGAGGTTGAGGTTGGAGTTGTGGTAGAGGTCGAGGTGGTGGTCATGGGGCTAACTGCCAAGACACCCCCTTCTTAGATTTCCCATGAGAGTGATCATGTGGAACAACAAATCTCTCAGAATTATTAGGGAAGATGGGGTCATAGTCATGGCTAACCGGAGTCAAAGGGAGCTCAGTTATGTCATTTTATTGCGGAGTTCATTTCCCACCTTGACCCTAGATAGGAGGGTAATCAATAGGGGGAATCACAACACTCTGAGCATATGGATAGGGAGAGAGAAAGGTCCACTAGGAGGAGAGACGTTGCAGTAGAGTAGGAGGCTATTTTAGCAAGTCATATGAGGGATCTCTTGAGGGTTTTCCCTCCTACCTTCGATGGTTCTAATGGTGGCTTGGAGGCAGAGACTTGGTTGATAGATTTGGACAGGTGTTTTTCCATGCATCTGTATGGTAGCAACACCAAGGCAAGATGCACCATCATGCACCTTAGGGGTTTTTCTTCTACATGGTGGTGGTTGGAGGAACAAAAATTATATTTGGATATTGGTTTAGTTTCTTGGGAGTTGTTTTTGGAGAGGTTCAAAGCTCTCTTTTTGTCAAACCATTGGAGGCAGGGTCATGTTGATGAGTTTCATGAGTTGAGGAAAATGGATATTTTTGTGGAGTAGTATCAGTAGAGGTTCTTTGAGCTTTAGTAGTATGCAGGTATTGGTGATGATGAGGCCATGTTGGTTCAGTATTTTATTAGGGGTTGAATGCCCATATTAGTGGGAGAGTCTTTGTTTTTGAGCCAAAAACCATGGAGGTGGCAATAGAGAAGGCTCAGATAGTAGAGGAGAATATGGCCATGGCACTAGGAGTACAGACAGGTGTGTAGATTAGCAGTGCACCTCCAGTAGGTTTCAGGTCCCGAGGTGGTTAGTCTCAAGCAGCGGGTTCCTCTAGGAGCCATCATGCACCTGCTAAGGGTGGACAATAGCAGAGGCAATAGTAGTAGTGTTTCAAGTCAAAACCTAAGAATTCTTAGTCTCGACAGGGTAGTGGTTCTCAGTTTGGGAAAAAACTAGAATTGGTGGTGATCCAAGCATAATCTTTTTGACCAATTAGTGTAAAGCACACAGTCAAAAACCAACAAAGGTAGCTTCAAGTAGTCTAGTATACCCTCAGCTAGCAGGGGGTATGGAAAAGGTACAAGATGTTTTTCTTGTGGCCAACATGGCCATATAGCTAGGTAGTGTCCACAGAAGAGCACAACAAGATTTAGTCAAATGCTAACAGCTTCAGAGCTGATAGTGGGTGATGCAGGTAGGTCTCATAGAGTTTTTGCAATGGTTAATAACCACTAGGCAGAGCTTCAAGGTATAGTTGTGGAGACCACAAGTGTGTTGCAGGCTATTGTTGTTTCTATCCTTTTTGACTTTGGTGCTTCTAATTCATTTATTTCCCCTTCTTTAGTGGAGCATTGTGGGCTAGTGGCAGCAAAGCAGGATGTTAGGTAGCCAGTCGAATTGACCTCTGGAGCTAGAGTAGTGATAGAGTCCCTCGTGTATGCATGTGGTTTGAAGATTGGTACTCTCTTTACCATGGTGGATCTTCGCATCATATCCCTAGGATCTTATAACATAGTGTTGGGTATGGACTGGTTGGATGCTCATCAAGTAGTTATAGATTTTTGACAAAAATTAGTGTAGTGTGTGGATGATTTAGGCAGGGAGGTAGAGGTAGTTGGCATTCAAAGACCCATCTCTTTGTGTATGATTTATGCTATGCAGTTAAAGAGATGTATGTGTCAGGGTTGTTGGTTGTTTGTGGTGATGGTTAATGATTTCGAGTTGGGGGAGAGTCAAGAGGTGTCCCTAAATGATCATCCTATTCTTAGGGAGTTTGAAAATACATTCCCTTTTGAGATTCCAGGGATGCCACCTAAGTGTGACATCGATTTCAGGATAGATCTTATTCTCGGGGCAGAACCTATTTCTCGAGCTCTATATCAGATGACTACTCAGGAGCTTAAGGATCTTTGGTTACAGCTAGAGTAATTGTTGGCTAATGGGTTCATTCATCCTAGTGTCTCTCCTTGGGGAGCACCAGTCATTTTTGTCAACAAGAAGGATAGATTCCTTTGGTTGTGTATCAATTATCGGAAACTGAACAAGGTGATTGTGAAGAACAAATATGCCTTGCTGAGGATTGATGATATCTTTGATCAGATTAAGGGAGCCAATGTTTTTTTTAATATTGACCTTAAATCGAGGTATCATCATTTGTGTATCTTTGAGGTATACATTCATAAGACTGCATTTCACACTCGTTATGGGCACTATGAGTTCACTATTGTGCCATTCAGGTTGGCGAATGCATCGTCTTTGTTTATGAGCTTGATGAATGGATTATTTTGCACCTATCTTGACATATTTTTCCTTGTGTTCCTAGATGATATTTTGATTTATTCTAGGACTATGGAGGAGCACAAAGAGCATTTGCGGCCAGTTTTGCAGTGTCTAAGGGAGAATTAGTTATATGCAAATTTAGAAAAGTGTGAATTATTTCAAAAAAAGGTGAGATATTTGGGGCATGTAATATTAGGAGAGGTTATTATTGTGGATCCTTCAAAGATCCAAGCCATCATAGATTGTCCTGATCCCACTAATGTTTCAGAGGTTCACATCTTTATGGGCCTAGCAGGTTACTATCATCAATTTGTGTAGGGTTTTTTGAGGATAGCTTGCCCTATCACTTCCCTTCAATGGAAAAGGGAGAAGTTCATCTGGTCAGAGAAGTGTCATGTATCCTTTCAAACTCTCAAGGAGAGATTGACTAGCACACCTATTTTGGTAGTTCCTAATCCTACATGAGATTTTGTGGTGTGTACTGATGCATCTTTGGAGGTCTAGGAGCAGTTTTGATGTAGGATGGTCTCGTGATAGCCTATGAGTCTCACAAACTCAAGGATCATGAGTTGAACTATCCTATGCATGACTTAGAGTTAGTCATCATTGTTCATGCCTTGATGATATGAATACATTTTTTTTTGGGGCATCAGTTTGAGTTGCATAGTGATCACCACAGTTTACAATATATCTTCACACAACCAAACCTAAATGCTAGGCAGAGATGGTGGATGGAGTTCATGTGCAAGTATGACTTTGAGGTGAAGTACATCCAGGGTAAGGAGAATTTCATGGTAGATTCTCTTGGTCAGCAAAGGCATGAGCTTTCATTAGTCACTCTTGGATTAGATTTGAGGGGTCAAATCCTTGCAGCACTTCCTGCAGACAGTTGGTATCAAGAGCTGAGGTCCGAGATTGAGTCAAGCAAAGCCTTGGAGGGAAAATTTGTAAGTTATTCTCTTGAGTCAGATGGTCTCTTTTGTAACTTAGGTCACATCTACGTTCCTCCTTTAGAGGGTCTTCATACCCTAATTATTTCACAGGCCCATCGAGCACCCTACTCAGCTCATCTAGGTGTCAAGAAGATGCACATAGACCTCTGTCAGTTGTATTTTTCGGCCAAAATGAGGAGGGATATTGCATATTTTTTCTTGAGGTGTTTGGAGTGCCAAAGGGTGAAGGTAGAACATTAGCACCCCACAGGTCTTCTTCAGTTGTAACTTGTCCCAGAATGGAAATGGGACATCATTTCAGTGGATTTTATAGTCGACTTTCTAGTATCTTCTCATTTTCATGACACTATCATGGTCACCATGGACAGGTTGACTAAGGTGGTGCACTTCTCTCTTGTTCGGTCCTCATATAATGCTTCTTTAGTGGCCAAAATTTTCATGGAGGATATAATTAGGTTGCATGGGATTCCTCATAGGATCATCTCTAATAGAGATCTGGTGTTCACTTCAGCATTTTGGACGTCCTTGCAGCATGTGTTGGGGACTTAGTTGAAATTTAGTTTAGCTTATCACCTAGAGATAGATGGACAAACTGAGAGAGTTAATGAGGTCCTTGAGGATATGCTCAGGATGTATTTCATGGATCAGTAGACCCATTGGGAGGATTATTTTTATTTAGTGGAGTTTTTGTATAATAATGGGTACCACAGTTCTATCAGCATGTCCCCTTTTCAGGCCTTTTATGGTCATCCTTGTCAAACCCCATTGAGTTGGGATTGTCTTGAGGACAAAGTCCTCCTAGGTTTGAAGATGGTTCAAGATATGGAGTAGCAGGTTGCTTGTATTAGAGAGCATTTGGTGGTAGTTTAGGACAAGCAAAAGAAGTATGTGAATGCTCATAGGGTTGATCATCAGTTTTTGGTTGGTGACTGGGTGTTCTTGCAGGTGTTTCCATGAAAGAGTATGATCCACTATGGAAAAGGCTCTGAGCTCACACTGCATTTTGTTGGGGATTCGAGGTTTTGGAGAGGATTGACCCTGTTGTGTATCTTCTTGCTTTGTCACCCAGTATATCACATATCCATGATGTATTTCATGTTTCTATTCTCAGGCCATATTATCTAGATATTTCACATGTTCTTGAATAGAATTCCTTACAGGTAGCTGGCTCTGGAGCCCTGGACATTCTATAGCACAAGATACTTGCTCTCAGGATCTGAGACATTAAGTAGGTGAGGTTCTAATGGGATCCTAATGATGATTCTTCAGCCATTTGGGAGGATGCATCTTGGATGCAGGAGTTATACCCCTTCTTGTTGATTTGCATGCTTCTAGGAGTAAGCCTAATTCTAGAGGGGGAGGATGTAGTGCCTCTCATATTATTCTCTGATAGACTGATAGATGATCTAGTTTTAATGAGACACTTTGATACATTATTTGATGTGGGACCTACTGCTATGATGATAGTTTGATGACACTTTTGATATTTGAGGTTTGGTGTACATGTTAGGATTAGCATATGGTTTTACTTGCTTATGAGGACTAATTCTATTATGAGTACTATGTGATTATCTGATCATGACTGTTATGTTATTCATTGCGCCTACTTATTGAGCCATCGTCATCATTTGGGAAACCTAACTTTAGTCCTTGACCAATGATTAAACAAGATTCTTGATTGTATGTTGTTCCCTTACCTTCCCAGTGTACCTTGTTGTCTATCCTCCCATGTCCTTGCAGTGCGTATTTCAAGGTTTCATCATTTTGTATTGAAAATATGTTTACATGTTGATAAGTTTGCTATAGGATTTAAATGTGATTTTAAATCTCACATAGTATGTTATGATTGTGTTTTAATTACCTTGGAAATACATTTGATAGTGTAAGTCTCACTATATTTGATTTACATTGAATTAGTTTATTCAGGCTTCAGTCTTAGGGTTCCTTTCATAAGTTTTGAATAGAAGAGTGATTATGTTCTTGCAGCTTCTTCGTTCGATAATATCTAGACATTATTTGGAAATTAAATTACTATGATTTACTTGGTAATATATTCATGTATCGATTGATAATTAATGTTGCTATGGTTTCATTATATATATATATATAATATTCCATTTTGTTTGTGTTTTGTTTCATGGGAAATATGATATATATAGATATATGTATATAGATATATAGATATATGTATATATATATATATATGATATATATATAGATATATGATATATATAGATATATGTGTGTATATATATATATATATATATATATATTTGTGTGTGTGTATGTATGTATATATATATATGTTATTTATATTTAATGTTGGATTGTGAAAGTGTTCTTTCTGTAGAATATATGGTAAATGAAGTGTCACTTGATAAAGGATTCTCACAGAATAGTAGCATTTAAGTGAACATTTAAATTACTAGGTAAAAGAATTGTATAGTTACAAATTTATTTCATATCCAAATAATGTGAATTAGGAATACTGTGTAAGGGTAAAAACTTAGGAAATGAGTATTTAATTTAAATGATTTTGTGTATATGTTAGATGGTTCAGACAACTCACTATTAACTAATAGGTAAAAAATGTTAATTATTTTCATGATTATTAAATAGTGGATTAGTAGAATTACTATGTAGTTCATTAGAATAATTGATATAGTTATTTTCAAATTATTACGGTAAATGATTATTATATGTTAGTTTATTTATAGGTGAATATGGATTGTCCTTTTGACCTTTTTATAGTTGAAATTTTAAAATTACTATGTAAGTAAATTAACTAGAATATTGGGTTATAGTTTTTCAAACATAATTATTGGGGGAATAATCTTTATATTTAATTATGTGGTAAAGTAAAAATGAGCGTATTGAACTAATCCTATATTATTGAGACTATCTGTATGGCCATAATGTATTGAACATTTGTTGTTTTTTTATCAATGTTTGGTTTAAGTGTTGGTGCATATTTAACAATGCATAAGTGTTATGTAATATTGAAAGGGGGTGTCATTTGTAAGTTGGTTAAGGTCAATTTCCAGAGGCCTAGGAAGGGGTAATTAGGAAGGGGTAATTATGTGTGAATTATCCAATGATTGTTTTACTTTGGAAGTGGTCGACAATGTTTTGGGTTATGTGTTTTGTGCAAATTGTGAACCCTAAGGGTGATGCCTTTCATCTTCATATGGTTTCATGTGATAATGTTAAGTTTGCAAGATGGTAAATGCCTTGCTTGATGTATAGGGTTTACTAGTTGCAAGTAGGGGGAGTGGCTCTCAATGGGGGTTGGAACCCAAAGTGGTGTCCAAGATAACCCATTTGAGGGTTTCTTAATCCAGTGATAACCTAAAATTGAATTAGGGGGATGGGTAGAATTCACATTAAATAAGATGATGTATGCCTCACTCATGGCTCAAGTGCTCATTTAGGCTTGATATGAGATGGGAAGGCCTGGAATGGAAAAATCAACTACCTTGTCCTCATGAAAGGTATGTTGATTTTGCATGAGTTTGTATGGGGGTAGAGGATCGGTAGAGGCTACCAAGATAACCCTGGATGGGGGCTAGGGCCTAGGAAGATTTTCCAGGATAACTCATATCAAGCTATGTGATGACACTCCTCTCTATTGCAGTCTAGCATTCCCTAGTTTTACTTTCTCTTTTTGTTGTGTGAGTTCCTCTGGAAGTGAAGTCAGTATTGTAAGTGAAGTCAATGTGATGGAAGTGTTGTTTTGGAGTCCTTGTATAGCCCCTTGAATGTATTATCTTGTTGCTCTCCTATCTTTTTGTATTATGTGGGACCCTGTGTTATCTCCTAGCACGGGGGGTGGACCTTAGGGTTCCACATGGTCGAGAGGTTGGTGCTTTTTCTTCCATTGGGTGTTCTTGTTGCTTGTTCATGTGCATGGATATTATCCTTTGTGCGGTGGATTTTAGTTTCATGTTATAGTTGTGAAGGCATCCTCTCATGTGTTAGCATATTGGTTGTTTATCAATTGTATCTCTAATGGTAATAGATGTACTCTTCCCACTTGTATTAAGGGAAGCATTGATGTAATCAATGTAATGATGTAACTATTATTATTGATGAATCCTTTTGTAATGAATATTGCGATGTTATGCATCTTGCATATGTTAATTAGCTTTTATATGATGATATGTTATGAAGAATAAGTGATGTGGAAGACATTTAATGCAATTCTTTAAAATTTGAACCTTATTCTAGTTATTTTGATTATTTGCTTTGTGAGTAGCACAGTCAAGGAACCTTAGAGGACCTACGATTAGTTTAATGTGTTAAGAATTCTATTGTTGTTTGCATTTTAAAAAAAATTTGTTCCATTAGCTGACCTAGTTGTGTTGTCCTCTAGGGTTCCTTGGCGGGGGTGTTACACTAGTTAAATCAATAACTTTAGCTAAGTGTACCTCAAATGCCTCTTGTATTTATTCAATCCTAGTATATTATATCTATGATATACATCAAACTCCTATTATGGAGTATTTACAAGCACAACATAAAAGCTTCAATTTCCTTTTCAAAGGAACTCTCTAATACCTCTATTGCATACACTAGAAAAGACATTTCAAGCAATCATGGAAAACATATCATTTCAACATAAAATAAGAAAGAAGAAGAGATCCCCATGCCTACTATCACTTATCTAAATTAATGACAGTAATGCATCCTTCTCCAATAGTAGTTAGCTTGATAATTAGCTTCTCAAGAATGTCTCAATAACTCTACCTCACAAGTTGATAGCTTACTCCTCTCAAACAACAATGTTTCCTCTCAACACAATAGAACACTCACTATTTCTCACTCACAATATAAAGAAATTTTGGATGGAAATAACACAGATAATAATGAACTGTAAAATATGTGCAATCTCTTGGGAAAGAATGTGTCCTCACTAATGAAATGGCTCAACTATTTATAGAGCATCCTAGCAACCTCATGGCATACAGTTTAGGAATGTAAATGGAAAACAAGCTTCATGCAAAGAAACACATGAAACTTAGAAAAAAGGTGGTGACTCCCTAAGCTCATACTTAGCATAAACATCTACATATAGGCTTGCAACATTGACAACTAATTCAAGACTTATTCAATTTGCATATGCTAAATTTGAATTTCCGCAAAGAAAAGAAACCTACAACAACTTTGATTTAAAGGTGGCGCCAATCCCATTCCTCTTTCCTTCTTGTCTGGTGTGGTTATGCAGCTACAGGAAATAGTCAACTTTCATTTCTTAATAGCAAACTCACATTGATTTGCATATTGTATGAGTTGACTTAAAGCATTTATTTCGATTGAAAAAGTCAAGGTTGAACTTTCCAAGGGCATTGACCAAGTCTGCACATTTATATCGACACAAGCTAGCAATACCAAATGTATTCCAATGTCCTTCTAACATGTGACAAACTGAGCGATAATTGGTTTCACCAATAGTCACAAACAACTTCATACGGTTTCAATGAATATAGTCATATTGACTATTATCAACCTTTAATATCATAGTCATAATCAACTATTACCATCCTTTATAAATTTACTTCTATCTAAAACAAATGATAGTCAATTTCTATTAACATATATAATATGTTAAATATATCTTATTATATATATAATATATTATATATACATATATATATATTGAAATACCATCACGTATTTATATATATATTTATATAGATATATATATATCGTAACCCAATATTGTAAGCATACATTCGATATATAAATATATATGTATATATATAAGAGTACAGGAAAAATAGTATATAATAAACACACTATATTGAATATATATATATATATATATATATATATATATATATATATATATATATGTATGTATAAATGTCTATGCCTCTATGTACACATATGTGTAGGTATATCTATATCGATGCATTTATATGAGCGTGTCCATTCGCCAATGTATGCATGTATCAATATACATATACATATGGATATGTGTATATACTATACATACATATATATATATATGTGTGTGTGTGTGTGTGTGTGTGTGTGTGTGTATTCTCACATCTGATTCACATACAACCATTCACAATCACCTTCATATTGATAAGTGTTTACGTGTGGTACATCTACACATGTGCATATGCATTTCGTTAAATCCCATTGACATGTATGTGCATATATATACACATAATTCCACATACATCCCACTTGTCAATATAATCGTAATTGTACAAAAAAGATCTCAAAAGCTAAATAGATAAACATCTCCTAGTAATGCATGCAGAAGTAACAAGACTCTCAATTGTAGACATATCAGCTAAGGATGACTTACCTATTACCCACAAACTAACTCAACTCAATCATTCTAATGTGGTTTGTATATATGCTTAGATAGTTTACTTTTACTGATTACCCAACCAAGATCTTCTCCTAAGTGATACTTCCCCTCCTCTTGGAGGAATGGAACAAATACCTGCATCCACTAACACATGCACATGACAATTAATTGTTCACAACATATGCAATATACATAAAACATCTCCATGAGTTAGAATAATAATTTAATAGTCATCCATTCACATATATGCAATATTTCCCCATGAATAACTTCAATTGAGATAACATCAAACGAGATAACATTCAAATGAGATAACATTCACATTGATAACAAGGTACAATAATAATTTATTCATCTCCAAAATTCACATTACATTCATATTTACCCTATGTAGTAGTAGTAAATAGTAACTAAACAATTGGGGTGTAGCATACTCCCCCCCTTATGAATCATCATCCTCGATGACTTTGGGGATTATTATAAAACATAACAACTAACAATATGTTGTTCACACATTCTCAAAATCATTAAGAATATGAGGAAACTTCTATTGAATTTCCACATAGTCCTCCCAAGTAGTTGAGTCTTCTATGTACTGGTCCCACTAGACTCTTCCCTGCAAGACCTCTCTGTTATGCAAGAATAGCTTACATGTCCCTATCACCTTGATGAGCTCGAGAGTTATTACTCTAGGGTATTTTACCTATAAATCAATCCAATCAATTACATGATTATCCCTTGTGGTTGCTACAATCTGCAAAATGGCTAAAATGTCAATACACAATATTAGCAACACAACAAATTTTCACATCCATATGAAATATTGAATCATGCTTCATAATGCAATCCAAACAACAAAATATCAACTAAACTAAGTGAAAGCACAAAGAAGCAAGAATCCAACTCTATCTCATATTGGATTGGTGTCACATGTGCTAGTGACCCTTTCCCAATCATTGATTGATAAGCTTAGATGATGATGATGCAATGGAAATGATGAGAAAAATTAGTTTTCAAGGAGAGTAACTTTGCATATGCTTTTTCGATGAAATTGTGGAGGTTGTGAAGGGTTTGATAAGAGATGAAGCCTCTATTTTATAGATTTTCAAAATGTTAAGTGTTGAAGAGAGACCAATGTGGGACTAAGATTGGACAAATGAAAGGACACTTGTCAAGTGGTGATTGGTTGATATATGTGCAAGATTTGGGAAGAGTGCCCATGAGAGGAAAAATTTGAATTCAAATTTGCAATGAATGTTGAGTTTGACCTTTGGAAGGGGACATGTAAGAGACATGTAAGGCCTCATAAATGCTCTGTTGGGTGTACATGTCCACTTGGAGGGAGATTCAAACTTGAAGAATATTCTTCCTTTATGCCAAGTTGAAAATAAAGATTTTGATAAATCAATTAAATGCAATTTCATGTGCAAGTGGCCAAATCTAGATAATGCAAGTGGGATGAGATTAGCATTTAATCATGGTTAGATTAAATTAATGATAATTATGCTGATTTAATGGTGCTTAGATGATTTTGACTTTTAGGATTTAAATATTTGATTTATTTAAATCAGAAAAGGATGGAAGATGATTTTTGAGATTTTAATTAAATAAAGTTTGATTTATTTAATTAAACTATGATGTGAGCTTTTGATAAATATAAATGATAAGAACCCGATTTACCAGGTGAATGGATGTGATGCATTTGATTTATTTATTGAGCGGATGAATATGCATAATGCAAATTTGACATGTCTACACTTTGCCCCTCTTTGAAGCAATGCACTTGTTGCGTTGGTTCAAAGAATAACTTGCCGGATCAAAATTTAAAAAATTTCTGATTTTTCGGATGCCCCAGCGGAAAGAAGTACACTAGTACATTTCCCCCTCAAGAGATCGAGTGAAAAGATTTGATTTGAAGGTCGATCTCACGATAAAGAGGTTCAAAATGGATGGCTATGGACGATGATGCAAATGAGATGATTTTAAGATGCTTAGAATAACAAATCTATATTATCCTAAACAACTTAAATGATGATATGATGTGAGACAGATGAGATGGATGATGTGATATTCTATGATTATGCAATGGATGAGTTATGAGATGCTTAGACTAACAGATCTATATTATGATGATGATGCATGTGAGATGATATGCATAATTCTAATGATTTATGGATGCAAGATGAATGCATAATGGATGCATGATGGATGTATTGGTGATGATGATTAACTATTCATGCTGTGATGTTAGTGCGGAAAATGAAGAAATTAGATGATGACAAGAGGATCCAACAAGCCAACATTATGAGAGATGATGAGAAATGATGATGATAGATGGATGATTTGCTTATCAAGGATTGGGATTTTCAAAGGGTCACTTACTTTATGTTTGATACCAAGATGGCGTTGTACTTAGTGTGATGGGCTTTGACTCGACAAACAGATAGGAGTATTCTTGTTCACACTTGACATACAGAAACCTTGCTAGGGCGTACCTAACAAAGCAAGTATTCGCCAAGTTATTTTACAAAAACGTCCAACAAGCACAGCAAACAAAAAAAATAATGATCGTTGCCCCATTCCTATCTCTCTAAATCTTTCGTTCGGATATCATCGAGAGGTCCTTGGAATGAGCGCAATAAGATAAATCAAAAGAAAAGACCAAGTACACAAATAAGCCAATGTTCTTCATACCTTTAGCTAAAGGGATTTGTTTTGATAGGATAAGGATCCAGGGTGATATCCAAAATGATGCCCATTGTCGGAACGATATATCCTAGGACATGCATTGTATAGGATGATGATGGTTTGATAAGTTGATTGATAGGTTGTTGATATAAAGTTGACTGACATGTTTGCGACTGATCAAGAGTTTGATTTTGTGTTCAATGGTTCATTGTTTCGATTTTGATTTTATGATTGAAGCTTGATTTTGTTGCTTGCTATGATTGTTTCCGTTTGCGTTGTCAAAGAATGAAGATGATGATCAGTTTATTATGGATGATGGATTATTTTGAGTGCAAGCGAGATGAGACAGATGGATTTTTTCAAATATTTGGATGTTTTTGACATTTTTTGGAATGTTTTGAGGCTATTTTTGGATTTTGGATTTTTCAAATGTTTTGATTTTTTTATTTTTGCGATGTTTTGGAATTTTCTAAGATTTTATCGATGTTTTTCGAATGTTTTTGGATTTTTTGATGTTTTTCAAATGTTTTTGGATTTTGATGTTTTGATGTTTTGGATATGGATGTATGTGATGATATCAGTGCTATGTTTGAGATTTTGTTGAAAACCAAGCTAAGGTTGATTGATCGGGTCAATGGATTGATGATGATGATAGCATTGTTGAGGATACACAACAATGCAAGGATTTGATTGATTGGGATTGATGATAACATTGTTGAGGATACACAACAATGCAAGGACTAGATTGATCAGGATTGATAATGATAACATTGTTGAGGATACACGACAATGCAAGGATAGTGTTAAGCAACACAAGGATATCTTGAGATGATTTTTTGATTGGATTTGATTGATCATGTTTGATGAAGCTTGGTTTCGAACAAAAGATGTTTGGATGATTTGATGTGACGTTTGACGTGCAGCTTAGATGCGACTGATATTGATTGTTTGGACCGATGTTCGATAAAAGATGAAGACTGATAAGGACATGTTTTTGTCAAAAATATGCCATGGGCTAATGATTCGGATTCTAGATCAAAAATGCTTTGACCAATTTGGTTTCATGTTTTCTAATGTTCGGATCGCCACATTAGTTGGAGGATATAGATCAAGATTTATTCCCAAAGCAAGATGTAAACTTTTGCCCCCAGTGTCTAGCAATGTATGGAATTTCATAGATGGATGCTTAGATAGGTGTATGGATGGATGGATGCACAAAGGATTCCAAGGATTATCTTGTGATAAGATAAGGTGTTTGGATAAAGAATGCTAAATTGGATAATGCTTCATGGCTTCAGATAATGTTGGGGAAGGATGGGATCAATGAAAACAACCCATGTCAAGATGTTTACCATAAGCAAGTGTAAAGTGTGCCCCAAATTTTCATCAAGATCAAGATAACTTGGATGATGGATGTAGATGGATGAAAATGGATTGGATAAATGGTTCATGGATGAACAGATTTATTATGGATAAGATGCATGGAATGCTCGATTTATTACGGATGGGATAAGATGCTTTCACTTGAAGTGGCGCACGTAAATGCTCAATTCTACACATGACGCCTGTTTCCCAGGTTTTCATCATGGTCTTGCCCAAAGTGCCGCCCATGTAGTTTTCACTAGAGGACGATTTTTATCTTTACTGTTTTCAATCCTTTTTCTGATTTTTTTGATTTTTTTGAAAGATTTTAAGCTCATGCTGAATCATGAGGTGTTGCTGATGTAGATGCCCCTGTCATGATGTGCCATCGATATCCTGCCTGAAGGAGCTGCTTTGCTAAGATATGTGCACTTGAATGCAACTTTTGGGATTCTTGATCTGCTTCATTGATACCAGGGTTAACTCTGTCTCTGTGCACACATCGCAATAGAGTGCCTTTGAAATCCTTATGATGAAGGGTCACTTCCAATACATGGTCAATGTAAGAATTGGATATTATGCGTGGAGGCATGGATGGAGTGTGTTTAGGGATAAGAGATGGATTGGTTGACAGTTTGGAACCTTTGACTCTCCAAACTTGGGAAGATGAGCAATGATGGGTGGATATGAAAGTGTGCATGGAATTTGGACCAACTGCTTGATACACTTTGTACATCACTTGAAAAGCCTGCTTTTGCTTTTGTGGACATATTTGATGGATACTTTTCCCTTTTTGATTTTGCCCCATAGTTTCTTTGATTAATGGAGTTTGATAGGGATGATTTTTTTTTGTATTCTTTAGTATCCATTTGTATTTGATTTGTCCATTCTGCTTCTCAGCTTCTTTTGCTTTGATAACGTTCTTTTTGCTTTGATTCAAATCTTCCTTTTGACGTTGGTCCAAATTCATGGATGGGGTGATGAGTGGATGAAGATTCATGACGTGGCTGGTTGTAGTATTAACACGAGTTTCATCATAAGGACTCTTTGTGCTCCCTATGTTGACGTTTGCTTGAGACGAAGTTGCCCCCATTATGGTAGTAGTACCCTCATGCTTTGATTTTGCATGTTCCAAGAGCTCTTGTTTAGAGTGAATTCTCTAGTAAATGACCACCGTAGATGATGTTATTTCAATTGGATGCTCTGCTAACTCTGAAATATCTTGTTCTATTTGATTTGCTTCCTTGAGTGGATAATGTTCAATATCTTTATTCATGATGTCCTCAATTTGAATTTGGGACATATTTGATCCTGATGTTGACAACTCCGTTTGATTGTAGGAGTTAAGAATCTGCTCTTTTTGTGTAACACAATCTTGTTCTAGCTGAAGATCATCTATGTGTCCATCCATAGAAAGCATCTCATGGGTAGATGGAGGAGTAAGTGCTATGTGGATGTGATCATCTTGTGTGTATAGGAGAATATTCATTAGATCATTGTAGTATCTTGGAGATACAAATTTTTGATCTTGATTTATTTTGGGATTGCTTTCGATATGCTTTGGATCAAGCTCTTGACATGGATCAATTCCAAAGGATGGATTGCTTATAAATGGTTCTTGGATGTCATCATTGTACATGGTAAGTGGTTCAATATCCTCAAGTGTCGAGTTCAGGGTTCTTTCAGTATCTGTAACCATGTGGTTAAAGGGGATCAACATGTTTTGAAAAGGACCATTGCTAGACTTTGGTGAAAGATTTTGATCATGTTTTGGAATAAATTCTTGACATATGTCCTCTAACTCGTAAGGCGATGTAGAGACATTTTCAACATTATCATAGGTGAATTGATTGTGCAATATGTCAATTGGATCAAATAATCTTAACACTCCTTGAAAGAGATCACTAAAACGTGGCTCTTGATGTATGGTGAGTTGATCATTGGATTGTGTAGATACATCCTCAATGTGCTCCTCGATGGAGAGGTTTTGATCATTGTTTTCGACA
The DNA here is from genome assembly GCA_007258455.2 of Sequoia sempervirens. Lineage (NCBI taxonomy): Eukaryota > Viridiplantae > Streptophyta > Pinopsida > Cupressales > Cupressaceae > Sequoia > Sequoia sempervirens. The sequence continues at coordinate 544,450 of VDFB02336543.1, forward strand.
ATTGCGGTGGAGAGATTGTGAATTTCTTCGACCATAGATTCAAGTGATGTTGATATTTCTTGAATTGGCTCATTGTCGAGTTTTGTTGGTGGATTTTGATCGTGATTCAAAAGTGACTCTCGACATATGTCGATTTGATCATTGGATGAAGTAAACGTGCGCTCAGTGATGTATTGATCTTGATCCTTGTTATCAACAGTTGTCATTTTTTGTGTTTGTGCTCGTGTTGATTGGGTAGCTTGAGATTGTTGAAGCCCTTGTTGGTAGGTTTGATGTGCTTTTAGTGCGATGCTACGATATTGACTTATTGCACTTGGTTTTGGCGGTAGTGGTGGTGTATTTGGAATCATGTTGGATGCGGTGACAAGCGATTGAGATACACTTGGAGAGATAGTGAGTGTTTGAGATGTGATGGGCATGATAGTGGTGGTTGGAATGATTGAAGGGATAGTGATGGTTGGAATGACCGAGGTGATAGGTCCTTAGGAGACCGTATTTTGATTTGGGATCAATGTTGTTTGATTAGATACCATCCATTGGTGTGATGTCGATGGTATATTCAAAGGATTTGATGTGATGGTTTGATGGGTGCTAGGTGGATTGATTTGGATGGAATGATTGGTGCTAGGTAAAGGGGGAAGCCCTAAACCAAGGAATGATGTTGATATGGGTGATGGTGGTGGAGATGTCTCTTGGCACAATGCCTCAACTATTTTGGAAAGTGCCGCAATTTGATCTCGCCAAATTTGTTCTTGATTTTGATTTTGACTCTCTTGATATAGTTGATTTGGATTTTGTTTAAGCAAATTTGGAATGTTTTGATTTGGGATGACACTCAGATTTGGCATGATAGGTTGGAATTGACCATTGTTCATGTTTGGAATATTCGTATGATTTGCAAATGTATCCATCCCAAAGTTTGTTGGATTCATGTTTTGAAAACTTACACTTGGTACATTCTCCTTTGGCATGTAGGGATTTAGTGGGATGACATTGTTCGTTTCAAGGTTCATGCATTGATTGTTCGATTGATAGACTTGTAGGTTTGGGCTTGGATTTACCATCAGGAAATGTGTTCCAATCTTTGATTTGGACATACTCACACTTGTTGTTCTATTGACATTTGTCGAAGGTAATGGTCCCATGTATGGATTGTATAAGTGTGAGTTTTGATAATCAATTGGCGTTGTAAGGCTTTGAAGATTCAATTGATTTGGATTACTCAAGATGTATGGATCAAGTTTGTATTCCATGTTCTCCTTGTGTTTTGACTTTGTTGCAAAAGTAACCCCTAAGGTTCTTAGGACCAATGATGAGATGAAGGATGAAAGGGGTGAATGATATGAGTGTGTAATGTTTAGGGACTTTGGATCAATGCTAGACTTAGGATTTGATTTTGATTGTTTTGATATGGATGATGAACTTGTAAACCCTAAGATGTTGGATGTGATCTTAGGATGAACTTGTTCAAAGGATGGTTGATTTAATTAAATGTATGAGAAAGGATACATTCCCACACACCTAATTAAACAATTGACTTTGATTTGGTTTTGAAGATGATTTACCCAAGTCTAGAATGATGTTTTAAAAGCTCTAAAGTTGTTTGGATGGATGAATTTTGATAAATGTTTGGATGGATGAAGTGTTTAATTTTGATCCTAAATGAACCTAAGAAGGACTTGTTTACAAGGCCAAGGTTTTGAAGAACATGCTTTTCCCTTCAAACCAAAAGATCAACGTTTGCTCAAAAGACCATAAGACAAAAGATACACAAGCACATGTGTTGGGTTCAATTGATTTCATCTTGATTAGTGAATTTATTTTACCACAAACACTTTCTTGATTAGATTTTCAAACTAAATGTCCAATGTCCTAACTTCTTCAAACCCCCACAAGATATGTTATGTGGAAATTCAATGAACTTAAGGCAAAGGTTTTCCTATTGTTTACTTAAGGAGACAAATTGAGATTTAATCCAATGCTTAGAAACCTTTAAGGATGTGAATCCCAAGGGAAAGCAATAACATATGGATTGAGTCAATGGTATTTGTCTTCAAAAGGGTTTAAAATTTGGATGATGTTAAGTGTTTGTTTTCATGATGTTTTCGATCAAGCAATGCATTTTGCAACCCAAGAATAAGTACAATACTATGGATGTGTAAGACAATATTTGTTGGATCCCCACTTGGACAAGTCCAGCTACACCTATCTTTAGCGAATGGTTAGATGCTTGACCCCACTGGCTCCCCTCCACGGCACTCACTTATACGGGGCAGCCAAGCATCAACACCCATGAAACTCCCATGGCATGTTTTCCATTTCTACTAAAGACCGTAAAAGTGTGGGGCGGCTTCAAAACGACCGTTCTTGCACCAACAAATAGATTAAGGATTTTGGAAAATTCTAACACATGGATTCTAGTAAGGACTTTCCGTTCGTAGGAGTTGACCCAATGTGGCAAGAGACCCCTTTCGTATCCATCTTGTCAGAATCAACTGCGTGATATTGGCGTTTCTTCCAATATCCACATTTATATCCCAGCTGAAAATACTCTTGGCTTTAGAGTGTTACCGGTTGAGCCGTTCCCTTGGGTGATTACTTTTTCCCACAAGGCGGGCCCTCTAAGATAAACAAAAGCGAATGAAGAACAATATTTGTAACTCGATCAATCCTTGTAGGCAACAAGGAGAGAGAATATACGCAACAAAGCCCCCACTCACACTCGCACAATAGTTTGTTCAATTTTAAGCCCAAATCGAAGTGTGGAGGTGATTGCTTTATCTCAACCCAAAGTCATGGAAAAGACCTTTTGATTCTCAAGATCGCTATAAAATGCGAGAGAACCGCATACATTTTTTTCCAATGGCTTTAGTCTAAGTAAGCCCTCACAAACAAACAAAGCTACACTTGTTCTTTTTAAACCCTTAAAGCAATAATGATTTCATTTTAAAGCACCAAATGAAGTGTGAGAAATTGCCTTGTTCAATTGTTAATCCAATAAACCAAATCTAGTAAGTTGTGATCCTAAAGTTCATTTTAGCCTTTGCACGAAATGAAAAAGGTTATTTTTAAGCCCAAATGAAAACTAGTGTCCTAAGAAGGAGAAGGATGACTAATTCTTTGAAGAAGTGTTAAACAAACACTTAAGTGTTAAAAAACACTTTGATTAGATAAAATATCATCCCCATGCTCCTCTTTCTTTTAATTTTGATTTCCAACCTGCAAAAGTGATCAAAAATGTTAGATGAGATCAAAAGAAACAAAAGAATATAGGGGTTAGATGAATCATTTACCAAAACACCCTAAAACTTAGCCAAGTTATCATGTGTTTTTACTTTAAATACAAATTTGAAAATTTTAACTAATTTATAGTTAAGAAACACTTACACCATTGGATAGCTTACAAAATTCTACCCTGTTTCAAAAAAAAAAGCATCAAAAAAGACCTTCGTATGACTAAGATATGGTCATTTTAAAACTGACTCATGGGCACTAAAATAGTGATCATGGGCGTTGCAGGAATGATGATGGGCGCTGCAAGAATGATTAAGGGCATTGCAGGAATGGTTAAGGGCGCTGCAAGAATGATCAAGAGTGCTGCAGGAATAATTAAGGGCATTAAAAGAGTGTTCACGAGCGCTAAAACAGTGATTATGGGCGCTATAGGAATCATTAAGGGCGCTATAACAGTGATCACGGGCGCTAAAACGCGGATTTATGAACAGAACAGTAAAAAACGGCGAAAGTTTTAAAAACTTGTTAGAATCTGTCAATCAGCCCTCCTTCTAGTGCCAATATGTGATTGCTACAATCTGCAAAATGGCTAAAATGTCAATACACAATATTAGCAACACAACAAATTTTTCACATCCATATGAAATATTGAATCATGCTTCATAATATAATCCAAACAACAAAATATCAACTAAACTAAGTGAAAGCACAAAGAAGCAAGAATCCAACTATATCTCATATTGGATTGGTGTCACATGTGCTAGTGACCCTTTCCCAATCCTTGATTGATAAGCTTAGATGATGATGATGCAATGGAAATGATGAGAAAAATTAGTTCTCAAGGAGAGTAACTTTGCATATGCTTTTTGGATGAAATTGTGGAGGTTGTGAAGGGTTTGATAAGAGATGAAGCCTCTATTTTATAGATTTTCAAAATGCTAAGTGTTGAAGAGAGACCAATGTGGGACTAAGATTGGACAAATGAAAGGACACTTGTCAAGTGGTGATTGGTTGATGTATGTGCAAGATTTGGGAAGAGTGCCCATGAGAGGGAAAATTTGAATTCAAATTTGCAATGAATGCTGAGTTTGACCTTTGGAAGGGGACATGTAAGAGACATGTAAGGCCTCATAAATGCTCTATTGGGTGTACATGTCCACTTGGAGGGAGATTCAAACTTGGAGAATATTCTTCTTTTATGCCAAGTTGAAAATAAAGATTTTGATAAATCAATTAAATGCAATTTCATGTGCAAGTGGCCAAATCTAGAGAATGCAAGTGGGATGAGATTAGCATTTAATCATGGTTAGATTAAATTAATGATAATTATGCTGATTTAATGGTGCTTAGATGATTTTGACTTTTAGGATTTAAATATTTGATTTATTTAAATCAGAAAATGATGGAAGATGATTTTTGAGATTTTAATTAAATAAAGTTTGATTTATTTAATTAAACTATGATGTGAGCTTTTGATAAATATAAATGATAAGAACCCGATTTACCAGGTGAATGGATGTGATGCATTTGATTTATTTATTGAGCGGATGAATATGCATAATGCAAATTTGACGTGTCTACATCCCCTGGTATATACTTTTTAAGGTAAGACACATGGAAGACATTATGCATTTTGGCAAGAGCTGGTGGTAATTCGATCTGATAAGCTACTAAATTCACTTCCTCTAGAATCTCAAAAGTTCCAACATAATGTGGGGCTAACTTAGAAGACTTTCCAAATTTAATGGAGCTCTTGTGAGGTTTTACTCTCAACAATACTTTGTCACCTAAGGAAAAATTGTGGGGCACTCTTTTAGCATCAGTGTAGCTTTTATTCCTATCGTTAGCTTCAGCTAACCTCTACTTAATAATCTTAACTTGCTCATCCATTTCATCTAACATCTTTGGCCCAAGACTTACTCAATCCTCAAGTTTGTCCCAAATTATAGGAGTTTGACACTTTTGACCATACAAAGCTTCGAAAGGAGCCATCTTTATCGCAAAATTATAAGAATTATTGTAAGAAAATTTCACTACGGGTAAGTAGTCTTCCCACTTGTACTGTTGATCCATACAATACATCTTAAGTAGGTCTTCTAATACTTGATTTACCCTTTTAGTTTACCCATCTATTTCTGGATGATATGCTAAGCTAATGTTCAATTGAGTCCCCAGTGCAATAAACAAGGTTTTCCAAAACCTAGAAGTGACTCGTGCATCCCTATCATAAATAATATTTTTCAAGAATCCCATGCAATCTAAACACTTCCTACACAAATTTTCTTGCTATGACAGGTGCTCCATCAGTTAGGTTCTCAAGTATAAAATGTGCTACTTTGGTAAGCTTATTTACAACCCCAAGGATGGCATTGTGCTTGTTTCTTGATAAAGGAAATCCTTGCACAAAGTCCATATTATGACTTTCCACTTCCTCTCTGGTATATCATGTGGGTATAATAAACCCTTTGACACTCAAGACACCTAGCCACAAAACTAGCGGCATCTCCTTTCATTCCCTTCCAAAAGTATAATGGTTTTACATCAGCCATCATTTTTTCACTCTAGAATTTCCAGAGTATGGTGCTTCGTGTATTTCCTTCCATACCATATTTCTCAATTCCTTTATGTTAGGAATGTACATTTGACCCTTATATCTGAGTAATCCATTTGGTTCAAAATGAAAACCTTCATACCTAGAATCTTGTGGATTATCAGTGAGTGCTTGCTTAACTTGCAAATAATACTCATCCTCCTTGCACTTTTGGAGTACTTTCCCCTTGAAATTGATTTGAATTGTTACTATGGAAGCAATATGTCGTCTTCGACTTAATGCGTTGGCAACCCAATTTTCTTTCCCTTTTGTATAACTGATATTAAAATCATAGTCAACTATCAACTCTAACCACCTTCTTTGTCTAGCATTCAGGTTAGGTTGAGTAAAAAGGTACTTTAACCCATTATGGTCAGTTTTCATCTCAAAGGGTTTTCCTAATAGGTAATTCCTCCACATTTGCAAAGGGTGAATCGCAACTGCCAATTCTAAATCATGCAGTGCATAATTCATCTCATAAGGTTTCAGTTTTCTAGATTAATAAGCAATCGCATGCCCATCCTGCATTAGCACTCCTCCTAACCCTTCTTCGCATGCATATGTGATAACCATAAAGTTACTCTTAAAATTCGGTACTTTTAAGATCAGTGTGGTGGTTAATTTCTCTTTGAGAAGGTCAAAATCTTCTTGACACTTCTTAGTCCATTCAAATTTATTTCCTTTCTTTTGTAATGAAGTAATTGGAAATGCGATCTTAGAAAAGTTTGCAAAAAACTTCCTATAATACCCTACCAAACCCATGAATCTTCTTACTTCTGACACGTTCTTGGGTACAGGCCATTCAAGGATTGCTTTGATCTTAGTTGGGTCTATAGAAATTCCTTCTGCCAAAATTACATGACCTAAATAATGTACCCTCTTTTGTAAGAATGTACACTTGGAAAGTTTACCATACAACCTATGTTCTCTTAGACGTTGTAGGACCATTTATAAATTTTTTCAATGTTCTTCCTCATTTCTAGAGTAAATCATAATATCATCTAGAAAAACTAGTACAAATTTGTCAAGGTAATCCCTACATACACTATTCATCAAGTTCATGAATGTTGCCAATGCATTTGTCAAACCAAAGGATAAAACGATGAACTCAGTGTCCATATTTGGTTCGGAAAGTAGTTTTAAAGGTATCTTCATCCTTAATCCTCAATTGGCGATATCCAAATATCATATCTATTTTAGAGAATATGAAGGTACCCCTCATTTAATCAAAAAGGTTTTCAATGCACGGCAATAGATACTTGTTCTTAACCGTAGCTTTCTTAAGCATACGATAGTCGATGCACAAACACAATGTACCATCCTTCTTTTTAAAAAAGATGATTGGCACTCCCCAAGGTGAAACACTTGGTCTTATCAGTCCTTTCAACAACAATTTTCCCAGTTGTGCTTAAGTTCCATAAGTTCAGTGGTTGTCATCCTATAGGGTACCTTAGAAATAGGTTTTGACCTTGAAACTATATCAATAGAGAAATCAAATGCTATTTTTGGAGGTAACCCTGGTAGCTGATCTAGAAACACATCTAAAAATTTTCTCAATATTGGATACTTCTCCATATATGATCTTCTAGTCTCATCTATTTTACCATCTTCTAGTTACTGTAAACTCTGGAACTCTGAATCATCACTATCCTTCCCAAGTTCTTTAATATTTACAGCAAAGATTTTACACCCTTTCTTTTTAGCTCTTATAAGTTGCATTGTCGTAATTTGTTGAATCCTAACCTCTCTTAGTATCCCTTGGAATTTAACTTGATTTCCAAAATCATCTAGGAATTCTATAGTCTTTGCATGGAAATCTACTTTAGCCCTATGTTTCCACAACCAATTCATTCCTAGGATTACGTCATATGATCCTAGAGGTACAACATAAAGGTTTACTTCAGTAGAAAAATTGGGTAGTTCTATCCTAGCTTCGAATAGACAATGATCCACCTTTGCTCTTGTCTAGTTTTCATACTCTACATCCCAAGACATTTCCATGTGTCCTACCTTCCTAGATAATTGTTTAGCTATTCTAGGTGAAATAAAATTCTCAATTGCACTCGTATCAATAAGAATAGAAATAGGTAAGCCAAAAAAAATACCTGGTGCTTCAACTGGAGTTACTTGGTACTTTGCCTAACAATCATCCACGGCTACATGTATATTTTGCTAAAACATTGCCTGCTAGGTGGGTAATGGATTACCATATGGCCATGATCTATAATTTTTATTGGGACACTCACTAGCATAGTGATCCCCTCTACATATAAAACATCTTGTAGTCAGTCCTCTTTTCCCTATGGTTTCTCCAAACTTGTTGATATTTTCATTAGCCTTGTTGGTATTACCCATGCTAGAATCATTTCTTTTTCACTCTCTCCTAATCTCTTTTCCATTGTTGCAAAATATTTTCCCCTTTTTCCTTGGAACATTTTGTATAGATTCCTCCTTTGGAGCTATCTTGTTAGGAACTTCCACCTCCTTTTGTTCTTTTCTTTCTTAATGAGTGGAATTAGCCTTAAGCTTTTGCTCTTGCTTAATTACTTTTTCATATACAAGATACATTGTTGTTGGACAATGCATATCCACTTCCCCTCCAATTTGACTAGTGAGTCCCATAATACATTTCCTAATGCAGAATTGCTCATCCGTGTGATATATGGGAACATAGCGCAAAAGTTGGGTGAACTCCCAATATTCGTTGACTGTCATGTTGCCTTGCTTTAGACCCTAGAAATTTGAGAGTTTTTGGTCATAGTACAGTTGTGGAAACCATCTCTTATAGAAAATATCCATGAATTCCCCCCATGTTAACTTCCAATCTAGTTAATATTGAGTTCTAACTTCTTGTTAATCCACCAATTAGAGGCTTCTCTCACTAACTAATACGCACCCCATGCAGCTTTAGTAACTTCATCATAGTTTCATACATTTCAAAATACTTTTTCATTTGAACAAGCCACACTTCAGCCTCACCCCTCCAACACTACCATAAAACTTAGGTGGAATAACCTTCTTCATGTCCTTAGAAAGTTCAGAAGCCACAAGCTTCTTATTCCTTTCAATAGATGGCATAGGTGATTTTTCCTTCTCATGATTATGGGTTTCATTATGCCCATGGGAAGAGTTTTCTCCCTCATGCTCATTAACAGGTACTTCCTTTTCTACCCTATCCTTAACTCTTTCTTACTCAAGATTTTCCAACCTTGCCAAGATTTGGTCAATCCTAGCCTCTACTCTAGTGGTTCTTTGTCTAACCTCTTGACTTCCATTTGGATTATTGCGTTTCCTTACCATCTTTACAAGATTGGTTTTTACTTGAATGTTTATCCATGTTAGGCTAAATTATGTTTTCAACTATCTTATGGAAAATATTAAAAATAGCACTAATACACACATAAACATTCCACATAAGATTAAGCACATGCTTCTTTATTGAAAAAACACATAATTTTATTCATTTCATGAGGATTTCAATATCCTTTCATTACATGGAGTGACTATTCAAATAGTCGAGTGGAGAGTATCCTTCAGATTCACTCTCTAACACATAACTTAAAGGAGTATAACCTACAGACTGAGACAGTTGTTGTTCCCTATCTTTTTGTTCATATCTCATTTGTTCGTACCTATCCCAAAAAGGATAATAACCTTTGGATTTATCATCCAATACATAGTTACGAGATGCAATGTCAATATGGTGTTCATCAACAATGTAGTCTATCCCTTTCACAAAAAATTGTTCATGAGACCATTTCTCATCTGGCAGTGTCCTTGGTACATATCCCTTGGAATCACTACTTGAAGAAATTACTATTACTTTAGCTAGTGGTAGAACTCTAGGATCCCTAAAAATGAATGTCGGACTAACACTTTATTTTGAAGGCATATCCTTGGAAAGCGGTAACGACTCGGATTTCTCTAGTGTGATGGTTGGTAGTTAATTATACATAGCCTCCATCTTCATCTTTCTCTTCACATCACTAATTTGAGAAAGTGTATGACTAAATGTTTCAGTGTCACTCAACTAGATGGCATTGTCATAGTTTGTTCCATCTATGGCTCTAATGATGGCTTCCCTTTCCTTCTTGGCCTTGAGGTAGCGCTCATTTCCAATTACTGACTTTCGAGCCATTAATCTAAGACACACCATCCTGGCACAAGAATTCACAACATTAGATAACGTTGGATGGAAAGAATGATGAGCTCATAGGTTCCAGAGCTAAACCCGGTAGCTCTGATACCACATACAACATACCAACCCTTAATGAAGTAAAAATTTATAAATTTACACCTTACAAGTAAATTAACCAAGTAACAATCCATTGCAATAAAAAAATTTATTTTCATTATTGAATATTTATGAACAAGATGCATTTCATAATACAACATGGATTTCCATTTCATCATAATAAATCATAAGTTACATCAATACAAGATTACATACATTTACATACATAGCTCAAAGAGCTTTAGAACAAATAGTTGTAAGACGGTCTAGGATCCTTCCTTTCAAATATTGGTTCTTCTATCGCCTGTTGTGGAGGAGAAGCATCACTCATGCACTTTCTCACCAACCACGGACTCTTAATGTGGTCCCTTGCACATCTATCATTTGATAGATGGCCCTTCCCTTCGACGAAGAGATTAGTAGAGTAACTGATAACGAAAACCAACTAAGCATAGTGTTGTGTCCTACATAACTAGAACTTGTAATACCACAGTCTCGAACTAGCATATAATACTCAATCACGGTGAACTAATAGTGTAGTCTCGGTAGTCACGCAATCCATAGTGGAGTCTTAGACATTACACTACTTTGTCCAAAGTGTTACATTCAATATTCCTACTAAGATTCATCTATCACATACACTACTCAAGGCCGATTTGACTTAGGGCTATCTTAAACTACGCATAAGTATTGTCCTTCAATAGATATTTTGTCGTCCCAGATTAACCTATTAGGTCATTTTAATCTACTTGGAATAAACCTACTTAACAAGTAAGTACACAAGCTCCCTCCCATACTGGATTAATGATCCTAGGAGTAACACAAGCTTTCCTAGTTAAATCAATAACTTTAGCTAAGTGCATACCTCAAGTGCCTCTTGTATTCATTCAATCCTAGTATATTATATCTATGATATACATCGAACTCCTATTATGGAGTACTTACAAGCACAACATAAAAGCTTCAATTTCCTTCTCAAAGACACTCTCTAATACCTCTATTGCATACAATGGAAAAGACATTTCAAGAAATCATGGAAAACATAGCATTTCAACGTAAAATAACAAAGAAGAGATCCTCATGCATGTTATCGCTTATCCAAATTAATGACAGCAATGCAACCCTCTCCAACAATAGTTAGCTTGATAATCACCCTCTTAAGAATGTCTCAATAACTCTACCTCACAAGTTGATAGCTTACTCCTCTCAAACAACAATGTTTCCTCTCAACACAATAAAACACTCACTATTTCTCACTCACAATATAAAGCAAGTTTGGCTGGAAATAACATAGCTAATAATAAACTGCAAAAGATGTGTAATCTCTTGGGAAAGAATGCATCCTCACACATGAAATGGCTCAACTATTTATAGAGCAGCCTAGAAACCTCATGGCCTATAGTTTAGGCATGTAAATGGACAAGAAGTTTCATGCAAAGCAACACATGAAACTCAGCAAAAAGGTGGCGACTCCCTAAGCTCATACTCAGCATAAACACCTACATATTGGCTTGCAACATTGACAGCTAATTCAATACTTATTCAATCCACATATGATAAATTCAAATTGCCACAAAGAAACAACGTCTACAACAACAATGATTCAAAGGTGGTGCCAATCCCATACCTCTTTCCTTCTTGTTTTGCATGGTTATACAACTACAAGAAACAATCAACTTTCATTTCTTAACAACAAACTCACATTGATTTGCATATTGTATGAGTTGACTTAAAGCATTTATTTTGATTGACAAAGTCAAGGTTGAATTTTCCAAGGGTTTCGAACAAGTTTGGAAATTTATATCGACACAAGCCAACAATACTAAACGTATTCCAATGTGTTTCTAACATGTGACAAACTGAGTGATAATTGGTTTCACCAATAGTCATAAACTACTTCATACAATTTCAATGAATATAGTCATATTGACTATTATCAACCTTTAATATCATAGTCATAATCGACTATTACCATCCTTTATAAATTGACTTCTATCTAAAAGAAATGATAGTCGATTTTTATTAACATATACATGTATATTAAATACATATATATATTTACATATTATATATATATAAGAGTACATGCAAAATATTATATAATAAACACATTATATTGAATGTATGCATATATATATGTATAAATGTATATGCCTTTATGTACACGTATGTGTAGGTATATCTGTATTGATGCATCTGTATCAGTGTCCATTCGCCAATGTACGCATGTATCAATATACATATACATATGGATACATGTATATACTATACATATATATGTTCATATCTAATTCACATACATCCATTCACAATCACCTTCATATAAGGCAAGTTTGGCTAGAAATAACACAAATAATAATGAACTACAAAAGATGTGTAATCTCTTGGGAAAGAATGTCTCCTCACAAATGAAATGGCTCAGCTATTTATAGAGCAACCTAGCAAACTCATGGCCTATAGTTTAGGCATGTAAATGGACAACAAGATTCATGCAAAGAAACACATGAAACTCAGCAAAAAGGTGGCGACTCCCTAAGCTCATACTCAGCATAAACACTTACATATTGGCTTCTAGCATTGACAGCTAATTCAAAACTTATTCAATCTACATATGCTAAATTTGAATTGCCACAAAGAAAATACATCTACAACAACTTTGATTCAAAGGTGGTTCCAATCCCATACCTCTTTCCTTCTTATTTGGCGTGGTTATACAGCTACAAGAAACAATCAACTTTTGTTTCTTAACAAAAAAACTCACATCAATTTTCATATTGTATGTGTCGACTTAAAGCATTTATTTCAATTGAAAAAGTCAAGATTGAACTTTCCAAGGGTGTCGACCAAGTCTGCACATTTATATTGACACAAGCTATCAATACCAAACATATTCCAATGTATTTCTAACGTGTGAAAAACTGAGTGATAATCAGTTTCACCAATAGTCATAAACAACTTCATTCAGTTTCAATGAATATAGTCATATTGACTATTACCATCCTTTATAAATCCGCTTCTATCTAAAACAAATGATAGTCAATTTTTATTAACATATATAATATGTTAAATATATATTATTATTATATATACAATATATATTATATACATATATATATTTAAATACCATCACGTTATATATATTGTAAGCCAATAGTGTAAGCATACAATCAATATATATATATATAGAAAGAGAGAGAGAGAGAGAGAGAGAGAGAGTACAAGAAAAATAGTATATAATAAACACATTATATTGATTGTATATATATATGTATAAATGTATATGCCTCTATGTACACATATGTGTAGGTATATCTATATCAATGCATCTGTATAAGCATGTCCATTCGCCAACATACGAATGTATCAATATACATATACGTATGGGTACGTGTATATACTATACATATATATATACGTTCGCATCTGATTCACATACAACCATTCGCAATCACCTTCATATTGATAAGTGTTTACGTGTGGTACATCTATACATGTGCATATACATGTCATTAAATCCCATTGACGTGTGTTCATAGATATACATATACTTCCACGTACATCCCACTTGTCAATATAATTGTAATTGTACAAGAAAGATCTCAAAAGCTCAATCGATAAACATCTCCTAGTAATGCATGCAGAAGTAACAAGACTCTCAAATGCATAAATATCAGCGAAGGATGACCTACCTATTATACACAAACTGACTCAACTCAATGTTTCTAATGGGGTGTGTGTATATACTCAAATAGTTTACTTTTACCAGTTACTCGACCAAGATCTTCTCCCGAGTGATACGTTCCCTTTGCCTAGAGGAATGGAACACATAGCTACATCCACTAGCACATGCACATGGCAGTTAATTGATCACAACATATGCAGTATACATAAATCATCTCCATGAGTTAATATAATAATAATTCAATAGCCATCCATTCACATATATGCAATATTTCCCTATGAATAACATCAATTGAGATAACATCAAATGAGATAACATTCACATTGATAACAATGTACAAGCATCATTTATTCATCTATAGAATTCACATTACATTCATATTTACCCTAAGTAGTAGTAGTAAATAGTAACTACACAATTGGGGTGTAACATTAAATGACAAAGGGTGAACTAATTGGGCCTAAGCTGAAGAAACTAAAGTAAATGCCTCATATTTTCAAGAATGGTGAAAATTTTTGTGGTTGGAGATGTTGCCATTGAAAGCTAGAAAAGTTTAGTAAATTGAAGTGAATGCCCCATATTTTTACAAATAGTGAATCTTCCTGTCACTGGAAATGTTGCTATAGAAAGAGAGAAAAATTGGTTCAAATTGTAGACAATTCATGACTTTTTCAAAGTTAATATCATTTAACAAGATAAAATGTAATTAATAGCTCTCCCGATGATTCAATATGTTGCATCTCATCTTCCTTTTCTCTTTGAGAAACCTAAGAACCCAACCCAATTTGCACTTGGACAACCATAGTTTCCAATTGGAAATATCCCTCAAAAGTGAATCCTCCCACTTGGTTTTTATGAAGTTCCTCTACTTTAGATAGGAATACAACTTCATACAGATATCAAGAACCAATACACCAATAATCTGAAATGTTCAAAATGCTTCCAATAAAAAAAACAATATTAAGTATCTACCTCCATGGTGCCACAGTTTCCAAACATCCATGTACATTACTAAAAAGATAAAACCCTATGAATATATATTATAATGCCACCATTGTCCATGCAGAGGAGGATCCTGCTACTGAATCAGTTTGATCTTGTGTGCAATTCATCTATTTGTTTAAACATGTTCACAGGTCAAGCGATCAAAATCAGCTAAGCCACCTGATCAAACACCTCTGAAATTAGCTCACAGATTTGGTTTGATTTCTTTACAAGATTCTCTGAAATTTTTCACAAAAATGCTCCCATTTGCAGCTTCCAGGCTATGAAAAAATCCATTAAAAAATGACCCAGATTAACATCTTCAAACAATTGATGGCATCAAATAAAAATAATAATTTGTTAAATTGATGGCATCATGCTGGAATCAGAAATTATTGACCACCAGCATCCTTATAATGCTTTAGCACATTCTTCTTAAATTTTGCACATTGACAAGGAATCCATAAACTATTAAGGCAAGAACCAAAAGCATATTGATTCTTCTAGAAATATTTAATTCGATGATTTTCCCATTGGTTTTCATATAATTGCAATTTCAGGTTTAGAATCTGAATATTTGGCGTAATAAGTTCCCTTCACCACCTAAAAAAGGGCTCACTTGTTCCCCCAAAGGCAGCAGGATCAATGAAAACAGCAATCACTGCACTTAAAATAGACTAAATTCTATAAAGGCTGTAACATATCAATCAGGGAAAACAGAATGTCAATTCCCAAATCTTTACTCCAACCCAACTATTCTGAAGGGCCGTGCAAGACAGGCTTCAATACTACACCGGTTATATATTAAATAACCTAACCCAGCAAAGACTTAGCGGGGCTTCTATAGTTGCAGGAGCATTCATGCACCCAACTTTTTATTCATACAAGTGCAACCACTACAGTGATACTAGGGAAAGGTCAAGCAATTGCTAGGCACCATCATAGATGCATCTAGACTTTTTAATTTACAAACAAATGTAACTATGATGATAAAGAGTGGAAGGCCAAGCAAGAGGTTGCAAAGCACCAAAATTGATGCATTCAGATTTTCTTATTCATTGAAAAATACAGCGATAAGGATGGAAGAAATTAATTGACAAAGACAGAATGTGGAGGCCAGCACTAGAAGTAACTCAGCCATGAAGACAGGAGGGAAGGCTTAGCAAGAAGTTACAAAATATTAATGGAAACAAAATAAAAACAACTCTGAAATCATAGATAGTTGCTAACTATTACATATAGCTCACCCAAATTCACAGCATGTGTCCCAACTTACATTCACAGCTCTAATAAAAATATAAACAGTAACAAAAGGGCTAACTATTACATATAGCTCGCCCACAGATAATAAATAACCATTTCCAGGGCTTTCATTTATATGTTTATTAAAATACAAATCATAACAGGACAAAAAACTGGAAAACTGTGTACAAAGTGGATATGCAATTAACCTTTGTAAACTCTGAAAATTCAACGAACTCTTTGCCTGTTAAACGTAGTGTTTGCCTGCTCAACAAAGTGTTTGCCTGCTCAAACAATAAACCATGACAAATTACAACCATATTATCTTTTTCTCAAATAAGATATGTTAAACGTATTCCAGAAGCAACTATTTCTCATACTTTCCAATAGATAACATACATAGTTTTGCATCCAAAAACAAATTCCATCTTTAACTCAAGTAACAGAGTAACAGCGATAGGATTGTTTGACAGATTCATTTGCATGCTAATGAAAATCAGTCCTAGACCGTGTATCCAAAGTGGAAAGCAAAAAAGGACTGTTATGTCTATTGTCTATTGAGCTTTCACAAGGCCTTGTATGGAAGCTAGAGTCAATGCCACTGAGATGAGAAGACACGTGAAACTGAATGTAACTTAATTCTATTTAAATCAAAAATGGTTACAAGATTGAACCTCGTTAACAAGTCTGGCAGTCCG
>VDFB02336544.1:0-44268 GCA_007258455.2 Sequoia sempervirens
AAGATCAAATGACATGTTGTCCATCATCATATATAATGGTGAAACAACCAAATATAAGGTCTCAAAGCATAAAACATAATATAATAAGTATCAAAGTTTAATAATCATAACATAATATAAAGTATCAAACCAACTAAG
The DNA here is from genome assembly GCA_007258455.2 of Sequoia sempervirens. Lineage (NCBI taxonomy): Eukaryota > Viridiplantae > Streptophyta > Pinopsida > Cupressales > Cupressaceae > Sequoia > Sequoia sempervirens. Next base: position 139 of record VDFB02336544.1, read on the forward strand.
CAATAGAGAAGGTTCAACAACCCTCTAACAACTATCAAGCTACTCACTTCCTGAAAGAGGACACTCCTCTAGGTCCTCATCAGAATCCACTACCACAATAATGGAAGCAGAAGGCTTAGCACAAAGGCTCTCCTTCTCTTCCTTGGACAGTAGGGGAGCATTAGGTCCTGGCAGTCTTTCTTGCCTTTCCTTTCTTCTTTACAGACTTTGACCCTCCCATTCCTGCACACAAACAGGGGTAAACATTAGACTCAAAGAAAATTTAAATCACAACAATCCACACTACACCAATGTCCATAATGCATTCCCCAGTAGGAAGGATATCGGTGCACTGCGCACTACACTGAGGGTCCTATCCTTTCCATTGGTTTTTTGCACCATTGGACCAACACCACCTAATAACAACTTTTGGGTAAACAAGCAAGAACAAACCAAAAGGAAAAACATAAACTAAAGAGTACAACACCTTGGTGCTCGTCCTGGCAGTTATCCATCGTGGTAAACACCCTATGCGATCTACTTGCATCACCTACTATCGGCTTTGAAGCCGCTGCCCTCTGAGTATATCCTGATGTGTCCTTATTGGGACATTGTCGCACTATGCGAACCTATTAGCCATAAGAAAAAAAATGAATACCCATGACCTCTACCTCCAAAAGGTGCACTGGACTACTGAATGCTACCCCTAAAGGTAGACTGAGTACTATGTGCTAACATTTGCTGTGTCCTGGGTGGTCCAGCTTCTCGAGCCTAGCCACTGCGTGCACTAGGTCCTACAACTGAAGTATTGTCTATCTGCACTCCAACATGACCACCGAATTCCATCACCAAGTTCTCCTCTACAAATCTGGCCTTTTCTACCACTGTCTCCATAGTGTTGAGTTCGAAAACCTGCACACCTCCACTAATCGCAGACAAAGAACTCTGTGTTGGTTGATAGAAATGATTACGATGAGCTCTTAGCCAAATTTGATAACTCTTCTTCTGAAACCAAATACCACCGTGTTGGGACTGAATATTCTTATGCTCTAACTGTGAGGACTACTGCTGCTCACCCTTAACAGGTTCCTGAAGTCCCTTGGGAATGCCCACAGCCTAAAATTGACCACCCTGACATCCAACACCAATGGAAGGTGCATTGCCAATTTGAAACCTTGTTTGTCCACCTATGACCATAGATAGATTCTCTTCAACCATCTAAGCCTTGTCCATGGTTACCACCATGCTCATTGGCTCATGGAAAACATGGGAAGGTGAATCCCACTGACTACCTCCACAACCACAACCACAACCTCTACCGCAACCTTGCCTAGGTGACATAGTCCTTCATAGACACACCAAGGTATAAGACAAGGTACACAAACTTAAACCTACGCACTAACACATAATAGGTTCAACATTACCCCAGAGCTCTTAATGCTTAAACCTAGGCTCTGATACCAAAGTGTAAAACCCCGTCCCACAACCTAGAGGATGAAGTAACATTGCGGAAGCACAACTAATTTTTTTTAAAAAAAGAGTAACAATGACAAGTGAATTAAAATACTCTAACACATACATCCTCTAGGCCATGCAACGCGTCTACATGTGAACTTCACAACTTACAAAATTATTCTAAAACATAGCATATGAAATTAACTCATGATAACATCATACATCAAAGCATTAGACCATAGAATAATAAATTAAACATGGAAATGTAATAAACATATTTCCACTGATACAACACCACTTAAAAGTGATATATACAATTTAATCCAATAGTGAATAGATCATACATAATGTTACAATTACAGTACAAGGAATCCTCCTCTTTTTTCACCAATTTCAATCAATCTCTCCATAAATCAATTTTAAGACAATAAGAAAACAAATCCTTCTAACTTTTAGTTCACACAACAAATATCTCTTCTTTAACAAACCAAGATATTTCTAAGATCTTTTCCCAAATATGCATTTAAGATTAAAACAATTTATTTAATCTAATTTAAATTAAATAACTTATTTATTTTAATTCCTAATTAATTTAATAATTAAAATTACTTAATAATATAACTTAAATTAAATTAATTAATTTATAATAAACTCTCCATATTAATTAAATACTAATCACAACATATAATTTAATCCTTACAATTTAAACTTGCATGATAAATAAAATACCAAGACCAACATGGATAAGGAACATGACCAACATATAGACTGATGACACATTGTGCTAGGGTAAAGGTTTGACTAGGTAGCCCGTTACTATCTCCTAATCATTACTGTTGAGTAGTAGACATGCTCAGACCTGTGAAACCAAGTGAAGCCATTGTCTTGTACCTGGAAACCTACAACAAAAGAAAAAGTCGTACATGTATATAGATAATAATTCATACACACCATGAAGAGAGAAATGCAGAAATCACAAGGCACTTGCGAGCGAGTGATGCAATACCATTCTCTTCACCAATACAGTCACATCAAGACTTACGAAATTAAAACATCAATAATTAATAAATGAACATACATAAATATTAACTCAAATAACAACTATGCTAATTTGAAAGCATGTTATAAACAAATAATTAGTCAACATCAACTCATCAAAATATCACCATGTCCGAGTAACATTCAATAGTGCCATAAAGTTTATCAAACAGTAACATAAAGTCAAGATAAACAACCTCATAAAGTCTAGATGAAATCCAAGAAGTTGTCCAGACAAGGTAAACATAGGGGCATTACAAATTTCCTCCACAATTAAAGGTTAGATGAAAAAATCAAATAAAGTTTAAATTACTTTTCATATTTATATTTAATTAATTTAAAAAATCAGTCACTCAAATAAACATTAAATTTTAAAAAATCAGAAATAAATAGAAGCTCTAAAAGTTCTCATTTAAAGATAAATTTAACTTTCTCTTCTTTTGTTTGCATGACTAACTCATATTTACTTCTTTTCATTTCTTATTGTTGAAAGATTATCAAGAAAGGAAAAGGAAGCCCCTCAAAAAATTCATGAAGATCTCATCCACCCCCAAGATCTTTCCATTCTCTATTTTGTGTATAGATAATCTAATTATTTATTTATTTACTTCTCTATTTTTTTTATCTAACCCTAACCCTATTTTATTGGTTTTTCCCCAAATCTAAGAAGAAAACTACAAAAGATTTCACTTTTTTTTTACTACTATTTTTTTTAAAGAAGGCTTATATTTATATATATGTATATGTATATGTATATGTATGTATGTGTATGTATGTATGTATGTATGTATGTATGTATGTATGTATGTATGTATAATGTGTGTGAGTTCTTATAGATCTATACAATTAAATACATATATATAGTTTATTTTTCTTGTTTGTATGTAGGGAAGATTTTATGGTGAATCAAGGAAAATATTTTAAAATAATTATTTATTTATTTGGACAACTTATAAATTAGATCTAACATTATATATATAAATTTAACAAAAAATATTTAAAGGATTGCTATATATTTATTCATATGTTTATAAAAATACAAAAGAGTAGGTTTTGACCTCCCCATGACAATCACACCCTCATAGAGGTGTCATGGCTCCCATGAAGGGAATCTACTCTTCCCAAGTGCATATTGGATGGGATTCCCCCTCTTAATCACATGGGAAAGGGGGTCAATTCCCCCATTTACCATAGAGATTTTAAAATTAAAATATTTATTTTGTATTGTATATATAATTTTACATATAAATAACTATATATAATCTTAACTATAATATTTATTCTTTTTTGTCTTATAATGATTAAATGAAATATAATGATATCCCATAGATCTACTTGAAACACAAAAAATAGATCACACAATATATTATATATATTATATAAAATATATAAGAATATTTACACAATTATATATGTAAACATGCATATTTTAATACCATTTGCATGTATTTTTCCATTCAAATTAAATGTATAATAAAACATATCTCTCCTTGATTCTAAATACACCAATGATTATCTACAAGAATTATTATCTAACTTTAACTAAATTTACTTTCCAAATGTAATAATATATTTCTAATTTTCTTAACAATGAAGTCTATAGCAACCTTTACACCATTTAAATCCTTTTATAAAACAACCTTTTTTTCTAAACAAGGTATAGAGTGCCTTTATGCACAAATAGAGAAAACTAGACACATACTAATCAACGAGGGTTTTTAAAATAGTCTTTATTCTTCAATTAAGAGGGTTATAAAAACCAATGTAAGCCTCCATAAAACATATTTTTTCCATATTTTAAATCTCATGAAATTATAAAAATATCTTTACATCCAAGTGAATGGAGGTTTTCTCAACTCCCAACCATAGAGCTTTCTCAAAATTCCACCCCCAAGTTAGAAAATCCTCAAAGAAACTAGTTTATACAATGCAAAAAATAGATACACACATCACACAAAACAAAAACCATAGGCTCAAACATCACATATAAATTTTGACAAATCCATCAAATAGAGGAAGTCAAAGGGAAACCCTAACCATTGGAGAAAAAAAAATATCAAATAGAAACTCCATAAAAATATCAACAAATTAACTCCATCATATATTAATCTACTCCATAAAAGTATACATATCACTCCATCAACCCTCGATAATTCAACTCCATGAAAAAACTCCTTCAACACCAGCATTCTCCACCACACAATGAATTTTTGTCCATATCCACAACCACAAAAAATCCCCAAATACTACCTCCATCATAACATCACATAAAAATATGTAGGAGTTCAAAGAAAAAACCCTTCACAAAGAATACATAGTTTTTCCATCACATGAAAAAAATATATAAGATGTCACTGATGCCACAATTCCTTCCTAAAGAATATATATTTTTATTGAAGGGAAGGTTTGCACCCCTTTCAACCTCAACACATGGATTTCTCTTAATATAATTAGAAGAGCCCAACCCAACATAAAAGTTCCTTCTCAATAGAAAACATAACATAAATATATATTGCATACCTAGTATGGAGCTCTCTTTTGGTGGCGGGTGATGGTGGTGGAGGGAATTCAAATTTGGTGAAGGCAGGAAACATTGATCCTAGAGCTAGGAGTAATGGCAGTTGGTTTGTTGATGGTAAGGTCATGTCAAGTGGGTTTTTTTCTAATGGTATGCGGTGTGGGTCCCATCCTCTTGTTAATGAGACTCTTGGTGGGAAAGAAGCCTCAAAGGTTCCTTCCCCCTTGTCCTTCTCTAATTCAAGGAATCTCAGTACTGAAAAGGCTAGCTCTGGTCAGTAAGGTAGATTTGTGGGCGCAGGTTCCAAATCCTTTGGTTTAGTCTTGCCTGATAAGACAGGAAATGTTGGGTCCTTCTCGGGGTTAGATCTTAAGTGGTCAAACCTCTTCAATTCAAATCCAAAAGGTAAAATTACCTCTCCTCTGGTGGATTATGTTTTTAACGCTATTACAGGTGATTTTGCAATCTTCGTTCTTGACTGTATTGTCAAGAAAAGTGTTTCTCATATGGAAATGACTCTGTTGGGAAAGTTTATGGGGCCTTGTCCCCAAATTGAGTTGGTTCATAATTTCTGTATGAATCGATGGCACCCCAAGGGTCAAGTTGATGTTGCAACTATGGCAAAGGGGTTCTTTTCGTTCTCTTTTAACTGCGAGGATGATTTCATTTTATCTTTAATGGGAGGTCCATGGTTCATTGGGAAATCCTCCTTGCTGCTTAAGCGGTGGAAAATGAGGTTTAATCCTAACTCTTTCTCTTTTTTGGCCGCCCTTGTTTGGGTGAGACTACCTAGTCTTCCCATGGAATTTTGGGATGAAGTTTTCAAAGGAATTGCAAGTACTTTTGGGTCCCTTCTTTCTATCGATCAAATGATAGCCTCCAAGAAATGATTGGTCTATGCTCACTTTTGTGTTAACATAGAACAATCTGTAGATCTCCCTTTTGTTGTTAAGATTAATTCTAAACTTGGGGTGTGGGAGAAAGCGATGGAATTTGAATCCATTCCTTTCCCTTGCTTTCATTGCAAAAAAGTCGACCATTGGGCGAAGAAATGCCCTCTGAAGGTTTAGAAACTTGTGGTGAATCAATAGAGAGAAAAGGAGTGCAAGCATGTTTTTGAGGAGGTTCCTAAGGAGCCTATAAATGAGGCTACTTTGGCTATAAATGTGCTGACACTAGTATCATATCATTTGGTTCCTAGGGACAACATTATGAACGAGGAGGTGGCTTTGAAAGATGGGAATGATCAATTGAAGGAATCTATGGAGGATATGCCCCCTATTCATTCAGAGGAGGTTGTCGATTTAAAGAGCTAGTAGGAGAAGGAGGCGGAAGTGTCCCTAGTGAATGATATGGTACTGTAGACACCTAAAAATGTCCTCTTATGATACCTTGTCACAACATCGCATCATTTAGACAACATGTATCATGTTTTTCCCTAAGTACCCATGTCATCATCTAATTAGTTAAATAAATCTTATTATTTGACTAATTTCATTTATTCCCTTCTTATGCATAATTCATCCATTCCTCTAATGTTAATTAAATAATTTATATTATTTAATTGATGAAATCATAAATTTAACATTAATTAAATAAATTAAATATTTATTTAATTAATTAATAAAATCTAAAAAGGATATTCTCGCTTTCTTTCCAAAATCTGAACTCATGTGTATCTAATTAATTTATTTAATTAGATAATTCATCAATTATCCTTCTCATCTTTTTCAGGATTTATTTCCTTTAAAACAGGAAATGGAATCCTTCTATCTTTTAAAAATATTATCTTATCTTGTTTTATTTCCTCTTTGATCAAATAAAACAAAAATAAAATCCTTATTGAATCTTGTCAAGTCTTATCTCTGTCCAAATCAAGGCTCTATAAATCTAACATTTCATAGGCCATTTGCATCGAATCTTCATCTAGCACCCTGACTTTGTCGAAATAATTCTTCAATCCATCTCTATCATTCTTCATCATCAAATCATTATGCTGTAGGAATGAGCATCCAACATTTATCCATTGTCAACCCTTCAAAATATTGCATTCTCATGCAGGTGGAGAAGAGCAATGGAGATAAATTGAGTTTAGCGTGGAGATCAGTTTGCATTTGTGCTTCTTATTATGATTTTCATGTTGTTTTGTACTCTATTGTGCTTGATAGGATTTAATTAGTTTATTGTTTTCAATATTAAATCTGATTGATTTTTCCCTATCTACATTTGGTGAACTCGACGTGAATTCTTTGATCTAGCTTGCCTTTTGCAGGTTTTATTGACTTTTTGTTACAGATCTGTCAGTTTTTGGACAAAACCCTAAGTTTTACCAATTTCTTCATATATTCTACACGGATGCAAATTTTTCTACAAGATTTTTAAAGAATATTGTGCATCATCTCAAGAGGCTACAGTAAAAAAATTGAGGGTTTATCATTACTTTTGTAGGCGTTATTGTGATTTTATGTTTTTTCATAAAAATAATTTTTTGGACGCAAATCAACGAATTTTTCAGACTTTTTTACATTTTTGGAAATCTCTTGAAATTTTGATGGGGTTCTTTGTTTTACAGATTTAATTTAAAGGTCAAATACAATGTGAAAATATCCAATTTTCGTTTTCTATATGGTTTTCAAAAATCCACGTTTTTGGGTGCAAAACAAGGAAATTTTTTGACTTCTTTAAAAAATCTCAAAAAATTAGCAAGGATCTCTTCTTTGAGTTTTTATTTTTCAGATCAATAAAATCTTCAAATAATAAAATCTAATTCGGCTATGTCAAAAATATGTATCTGAAATTGCAATTTTCTGATGAGCTTGTTTTTTTCTTTGGCTGCATTATAATATTATTTTTTGATCTTGTAGGTGATCATAAGGAGCTATAATAGCAGCAATATCAGCCATATATAACATATTGGAAAGCGAAAACTTCTGGGTGCACTTGTTTAATCTTTCACCTCTTAATCTTGTTTGTCACACATTTGGATTTGAGCTCTTAAAACGAATCTTGTCTTCAATCACACTTCAAAAATTGGGTCTAAAATTAACCATTGTCTTCCACCACATCTTGATTTGGGATCTAAAAAGAATGAGTGCTTCCATTTCTTTCTTGCACACATTTCCTTTCTAAGGGTCAATTAATAACTATGAGTGTGAATCAAGTGTGTGTGTGATCACAAACACCTCACTTGGTTTTCTTTTGTCAAACCCTTCATAGGAGGCTTTCTAGGGGATTTCATCACCCATGGGGACGACCTCAATCGAAGTGTGAATCAAAAGAAACACTCGTTTGGGAGTTAAAATCTTGTCGCTCTTGGCTAAGCCCCAAATAACTTTATACCTTTGGGAAGTGAAGGTGAAGGGTGGGTTACCCCTTTCTCCCGGCTGTGTGGCAAGATTTTTCTTTCAAATATTTCTTTAGTCAACTTTGTGCAAACTAGCTTGAGACCTAATTGGCCATACCCCAGTTGACTAGTCATAGGGTTTGTTGTTGTGTATTCAATTGTTTGCTTAATCATAGCATTTAATTTTCAAAGACAAATTTATCATTGTGTTTGGTGTGTGTGTTCATGCATTTACATGTGAAATATTGTGTTTGATAGTGCCCAAGTCAAACTTCCAATAAACCCTTGCCACAACATCCAAATCATACAATATTGTCATTCCATATCATATCTTAATCATCATCATCTCTTTAATCCAATCAACATCATTTTACACCATGAAAAAATTGGAAGACATAGCACAAGAGCGAGTTCACATACTTCACATAGCTCAAACAAGCCAATCACCTTTAAATCAACAATTCATTCAAGGAGTCCATGACATAATACAAAAACTTCAAGCAAATAAGTCACCTCAAATGCAAAAACTCATAGCTCAAATCCAATACCTCATGGCCACTTGTCAAATCCAACAAGCACATCATCAAGTCCAATCACCACATCAACAAATTTCACATCAATCCTATGTGTAATCTATATCATCATATCAACCTCATTCATCCACATATCATGTTACCCCTTCATCAACCTATCACACGTCTTCTAATGTCAACCCTTATCCATACCAATCTCACTCTCAACAACCATTATCCTGTGCAACCCCTCAATCATCATTACAACAACAAATCATATCATAAGTAGTCCAAACACCATTTCAACCTCAACACATTCAAACCAAATCCTATGTGTCACCTTCATCATCATGCCAACCTAACACATCTATCTATCATGACAATGCCACATCAACATGTCCACCCATATCACAACAATAACATAGGATCCCAAGTCCACCTTGGCAACAAAATCAGGAGCCTTTAAGACTTAATGCCACCTTTGACAAGGGGAACATCAATCCAGTTCATGCACCCTTACCACCATCTAATCAAATTCCTATCCATAAGCCACCATGTCCGAGTCCTAATTCATTGGCCTCTTTACCTTCTAACCAATCAAACTCTTCATTACCCCCATCCTCATCTAATCCTCCATCAAATCAATGCCCTACATTTAGATATTTAAAAAGTAAATTGATGGCATTACCTAAATCCACCCATCCACCTATAAAGGATGTGACCCAAGGGCTGCAAGCAAGGAATCAATTGTCGCCATGTCATTCAACACATCTACTTGAACATACAAAAGATTCCTCAAACATCATGCCAAGTCCTTTAAGTCAACCATGTCATCCACAACTCCTTGATCCAATTCAAGATTCTCCTGTCGTAAGTCCAAGTCACCCTCTTTCATGCTCCTATGTTGTTGACCATCAAGAACATGCCAAGTCTCTCCATGAGAAATCCCCTTCCACTTCCATTCAAGAAACCCAAGAGTTATATCAAGAGTCTACTCCCAAGCATGTGGAAACATCAAGCCCTAGTCCTAATCAAGATCAAATCGTTTTCATCCAACCTATACATAATCTATATCATTTTTATGATCAAGATGATATCCATAATGATGAAGAGCCTATCCATGAGCAACTTGATCCTATACCCATCCATGAGAAAGATATTCCAAATTCACCTCCACCTAGTCCTATCCATGATTCATCAACATCCACTTCCCTTGATGAGACAAGTGCCTCCCAAGCACACATAGAAGATCAAACAAATACTTTGGATCTAAGTGAACACAATGCTAATCAAGATCCTAATGATCCTCCATCACCCACTATCGACCCCATTGCAAGTCCCCCATCATATCTTATTGGTCTTTCTACCCTCATTCATGAATGTTCCTCCTTCGAACAAAAACCACCATTATCTTCTCCATCCAATAAGGAACTCATGTCTAGTGTTTCACCTACACCTAGTCCCATTGTCCATTGCACACTCCAAAATATGAACCACCAAGGTAAAGGTCTAGACCTTCATGAACAAGGTATTTTGAAGCCCATCCATGTCAAAGTCCCTCTACGCTCTTATGGCCTTGGAAATACACTTCAAGGACACCAATCTCAAGATGTTGGTATTTCCTCCATGCATCCTAAGTCCACTTTCCATCATAAAGCCTATCATATGCCTAAAACATATGTTGCCATTCCACCACCATCATCCTACAAATGTCAAAAGCACGTGACCATACACTTCCCTCCATCCACTCTACCACCATTGCTTCCAACTTCTAATATTCCACTATCCACTTTACCACCATTACTCCCAACACCTAATATCCCTACCATTCAATCCTCTTATCCATTTATCCATAAATCCTCTAAACATCTTAATCATGACCAATCAATGCACACATTGTCTAAACATAAAGCTTCCACTCATTCCACCAAACCCAAGGGATTCCAAAATAAAAATTTGGATGCCTCTACACATAAAGTCAAAAATTCTAATGGTCCTAATGCCTTAGCATACAATTGCAAAATATCAAAGCCAAGTACATCTAACAGGATATATAAGCCCATACCTCCAAAAGTAAAGGCCAAAACTAAAATGGTTTGGGTACCTAAGCAAAAAGAAATCAATTCAAACGAGGCATCCACATCACAAAAATCCCAACCATCCCCTCCCATCCAAAATGCACATTCCATTCAAAAATCTCATATTCCATCCCACAAGCCAAACAAAAATCATACAAATATCAAGTCTATATGGGTACCTAAGGAACTTCATCCACCACCTCCTAAGAAAACATCTCCATTGCTTCCTACACCCCATCCACATCAAAAGCTTCAACGTTTATCACAATGTGTGCAACCATTGGTCATGGTTCCTTTCCATTTCACACCAATTCCACATACCTCCATATCCCCACCCTTCACTCATTATCCTACATATCTCCCCCACCATCTTCTTATGGTCCATGCTTTTGGCTAAGCCTCCCCATTCATCTTTTCCATAAGTCCCATATAATACCTATCATATTCCCTACATAATTCGTATCATAATCCATTATTGTCCTCCATAATCCACATTATAATCCATCATCTACCTACTCCATCTCCCTTTCATGTCATCCCTTATGAGCATAATGACATTTGACATGGTCCATGCGATGACATCCATCCCTAGTGGGACTATCACCTTTCATGCAACTAGACACTTGAGTCCCTCCTATCCAAAAGCCAAAAAGTAAAAAGTAAAAAAAAAAACAAAAATTAAAAGAAAGAATAAAAAAAAGAGTAAAGAGAAATCCCTTCGTCCAACGGTGAAAACTTGGTAAACAGGCGCCCTGGATAAGTACCATGATGAAAACCTGGCAAACAAGCATCATGTGTAGGTTGATCTTCTATGTCACTTACACTTGGGGACACAATGTCTTATCTATCCAACCTATCACTTTCATGTCGTATCATTTCCATCCTACCTATCATATTTAGCCATCATACATACCTATCATATTAAGTCCATTAATCCACCCTTCTTCTTTTGATCTTGATGAAGATATAGGGGCAAAGGTTGAAACATGCTTTGAGTATCTCTTGACATACCTCATCTTTCTAAACAAGCCTATCATTATCCTATTGTCATACATTTTATCCAGAAAAATCCTAAGTCTTGTACCTAGAATGGGGCATGTTATTCCTATGCGACATAGTCTTTGGAGATCACATCCTTGCTCTCTTATGATGCATACATCCATACCATTCATTTATCTATCATGAGCCTTGTATCACTTATCCCATCACCCACCCTTGCACCTAGACTTGGTTTTCCCCTTGTCATTGGTATCTAGCACAAAGGCTACTCAAATTTTCATTCTTTGACACCTCAAAACATTTCAAAAGTCCAAAAAAATCAAAACATTTAAAAAGTAAAAAAAAATCAAAATATTTCAAAAGTCCAAAAAATAAAAATATTTCAAAAAGCCAAAAAAATCATAAACTGTCAAAAATCCAAAAAAATCAAATAGCCAACAAAAATCCAAGCAATAATCCAAATGCAAGTCAGTCCTTAATCCATACCAATCAAGTCGATCAATCTTGTCGAATTATCCAATCACGTCCTTTGGTCTTGATCCTAATCTTGTTGTAAATCCAATCAATCAACATCATTCAGTCAATTATCAGTCATCCTTGTGTTGATCTAGGGATATGTCATTCTCCACAATGACAACACTATCATCATCAATCAAAATCAATGAATTACTCATCAGTTTACAGCTTGACAGGGGCAATACCTTTTTTTTTTTTGTATCATTTGTGCATGCTTGCTTGATTGCTTGTGTGTGTTATCATTTTTTTATTGCATTTGTGTTAAATCCGACTTACTCCCAGCCAGTATTCATATCTTGTATCTAGACAAGGTCATATTACGCTGGGGCACATGACACATCATCACCTTAGTCTATATACCTTGGTGCATAATGTCTAGTGCTAAATAAAACATCATGGTTGCTCACTTTCATTGTAGTATAATGCATCCTTCACTTCCTATATCCATTCCTTCATCTTTAGTTCTTGACCCATTCCTTTCATTTCGAGAGCCTACCCATGTTTGTCCAACCCACCTATCCTCACAAGGGGGCATCATCATTCCATCATCATATCTTTCTATCATTATCCATTTTCCTCTATCCATACCTTAGCTTCTTTGAAATGATGTTACTCGACACAGATCTCATCATCTCGAACATCATCTCAAAGAGGGGCAAAATGTAGACACCTAAAAATGTCCTCTTATGATACCTTGTCACAACATCACATCATTTAGACACCATGTATCATGTTTTGCCCTAGGTACCCATGTCATCATCTAATTAGTTAAATAAATCTTATTTATTTGACTAATTTCATTTATTCCCTTCCTATGCATAATTCATCCATTCCTCTAATGTTAATTAAATAATTTATATTATTTAATTATTTAAATCATTTCCATCCATTCCTCTAATGTTAATTAAATAATTTATATTATTTAATTAATTAAATCATTTATATTCATTCTTCTAATGTTAATTAAATAATTTATATTATTTAATTGATGAAATCATAAATTTAACATTAATTAAATAAATTAAATATTTAATTAATTAATTAATTAAATATAAAAAAGATATTCTCTCTTTCTTTCCAAAATTTGAACTCATGTGTATCTAATTAATTTATTTAATTAGATAATTCATCAATTATCCTTCTCATCTTTTTTAGGATTTATTTCCTTTAAAACAAGAAATGGAATCCTTCTATCTTTTAAAAATCTTATCTTATCTTGTTTTATTTCCTCTTTGATCAAATAAAACAAAAACTAAATCGTTATCGAATCTTGTCAAATCTTATCTCTATCCAAATCAAGGCTCTATAAATCTAACCTTTCATAGGCCATTTGCATCGAATCTTCATCTAGCACCCTAACTCTATCAAAATAATTCTTCAATCCATCTCTATCATTCTTCATCGTCAAGTCGTTATGCTGCAAGAATGAGCATCCAACATTTCTCCATTGTCAACCCTTCAAAATCTTGCATTCTCATGTAGGTGGAGAAGAGCAATGGAGATAAATCGAGTTTAGCGTGGAGATCGGTTTGAAGTTTTGCTTCTTATTATGATTTTCATGTTGTTTTGTACTCTATTGTGCTTGATAGGATTTAATTAGTTTATTGTTTTCTCTAATCTTCTAAAAGTTGATGCTGGTCTTGATTCTGCTTGAGAAGATGATCTTCTCCAGGATATTCCAAGCATTATCTCGGTGGATCTCAACTGGTAGCTTGTTTACATTCCTTCATAGGATGAGGTTCGAAGTGTTGTCTTCTCATTTGAAGGTAACAAAGTGTCAGGCCCTGATAGGTTTCCTATGTTTTTCTTTCAGTTTTTTTGGGATATTGTGGCAAGGGATGTGGTGGATGCTTCAAAAGAATTCTTTGGTAGTGGTAGTATCCTAAAGAACTTAATGCTTCTTTCATTGTTCTTATCCCCAAGAAGCTTGGGGCCCTTTCTTTTGATGAGGTCAGACCTATTAGTTTATGCAAATCTATCTACAAAATCATTTCCAAGGTGTTGGAGGTTAGAATTCAAAAGATTCTTCCTCAAATCATTTTGATCCAACAAAACAACTTTGTTCCTGGAAGGAAAATTCTTGACTTGATTCTAACTGTGCATGAGAATATTCATTCTTTAGCTGTGAATAAAAATGATAGTTTTCTTTTGAAATTGGATCTTCTGAAAGCTTATGATCGTGTGGATTGGGTATTCTTACTTAAGATCTTAAAGGCTTTTGGTTTTGGGGAAAAACTCATGTTGCTTGTTTCTCAACTGATTTCTACCCCAATTTTTCTATTCTTATCAATGGGTCTCCTTCTCCCTTCTTTGGATGCTCAAGGGGATTGAGATAGGGAGATCCTATATCTCCCTTCCTATTTATCATTTTGGTAGTTGCTTGGCAGGATTATTCAGAGATTTGTTAACTTCAGTCAGTTGGTTGGGCTCTCTCCTTCATCTCAAAATCTGATTTTCTCTCATCAGAAGTGTTGTGCAGTTTTGCACACACGCCCCACTGAAAGTAGGGACCCTCTTTCTGCTCTGGCTTTTGGTGTCTTTTGGCCCCTTAATTTTATTAATTTGGTTGCCTTTGGAGGTCCTTAGATGTTCATCTTGCTTGCCCAAGTGAGTTCCCCAGGTTGCCCTTTGAAAAAACTAAGTTCTGAGTAAAATCCGGGTTTTTACCCCAATCTGGGATTTTCCGGTCTGTCCGGATTTTCCCGAATTCTGCTCAAAGTCCGGATCTGTGCAAAAATCCGGGTTTTATATCCTTCCTAGATTTTCCTTCAAATGTTCCGCCTAATCACCGGTCAGTTTTTGTGATTTCTTCGCAAGCCCAGCTTCGGATTTTCGGTTCACCTTTTCGAGGATACTTCCACCTTATTTTTAGGAATTTTTGCCAGGCTTTGCAAAATGAAATATTGGATTAAATTGATGAATTTGATGATAAATGCTCAACACCCCATGCTTAATTTGATATATTACACATGTTTCACGCATTCTTGGTTCGTTTTGATGATCTATTGTTGAAATTTTTGCCTTATTGGTAGAGATCCTGTCCGGCTGGTTTTTTCCAGTTCGATTGGAATCGACATTTGGATTTTCTCAGTTCCCTTGGTCTGGTTTCCCAAAATGGAAATTTTTTCGAAAATGATTATTATTATTTTTTCAAAAATGGAAATTTTTTAAAAATGATCCGAAAATGAAAAATTTCTGAAATGGAAAGTTTCCTTATAAAAGTAAGTTTTAGAAAGGTCAAAATTTTATTCAAATTTAATTTGAACATGTGGCTATTAATGATGATATCTATTTTTTCAGGACTAAACAAATATTAAAAGAAGGGGGCTTGCATATGGGTTCGTGCCAAAAAAGGGAAATCTGGAAATGTTCAATTTAAATTTTCAAAGTGGGACCTGCCTAAGAATCCGTGCCAAAACTGTCTACAGCTGGAGGACTTTCTGGAAAACATGAGAATCTGATCTTGCTGGAGATCGTTGGCCGACATGGATAATATTCATGCATTTAATGCAAATCTTGTCTTATTTTGAAATTCTCTTAGCCGACCTGTTTTGGGGCCAGTTATTATTGTAAAATCTAATTGGGCCGACATGTTTGGGGTTCTCTATATATGGAATTTGTGCCTCATTTGTAAAAAAGGGGATTTTAGGAGTTTAGACTAGGCTAGAACTGGCAAGTAGTTTTCAGAATTAGTTGTAGGAGATGAGAGACTTGAAATTGTTATGCAATGCTAGAGAAGTAATGCAATTGGATTGTTGATTTGGCAAACTTTGTATTTATTTTCGATAGTTTTTTATAGTTTCTTGTTCTTGACTCTCAGATATTAGATGTTAGATATTAGATATTAGATGTTAGATGTTAGATTTTAGCTCTTTTACAATGATGGTGAAATGTTAATGATGTTGATCAATTTTCAGTCCATACTTTTAGCAATTTGCTAATTGTAGATTGCTGTGTAAAGTTAGTCTGGGCCTCACTTATGTGCTAAGTTCAACTGTGAATGCTTGTTTACATTGTGCCAGTAGTTGGGTATGTGAATGAATGTTCAAAGTCTGAAAATCTTTAGATTTTTCCAGAAGATCGCGCCATTTCTGTGTAGTTGCAGGTTTGTCCTTGATCAAGCAGAGATCAATTTTGTTAGGGATCTGTCCATTTGCAACTTTCATCATTATTGTGATTGATCTTAGGAATTAGAATAGAATATAATCTCTCTAAACCCTTGTTTCTTTTGCTGTTTATTTTGAATCTGGGTTAGTTTTAGGGTTGAAAGCATCACCATATGGTTGCATCTGATGAAAATTCACTTCCAGCATTGTTCATTTATAAGGCCCCTTGTGATTACTAGCATTTTCACATATTATCTGAGTTGTTTATGCATTGTCATGACCTGACACCCGAGAGATCTTGGGGTGATTTTCAATGATTTATTGTTGAAAATAACCTTTCAAAAGAGATAGGATATTGTATTCTGTCTGAGTTGTTGCTGTGCAGAAAATACCATCAACAGATTGGCGCTAGAAGGAGGGCCGACACAAGGTGACATTGCTGGAAGATTGAATGAGCCTTTATGTTGAAAATTTGAGATATGGCAGATCTCAAAATTTGAAAATTCAAGTTCTGATTCAAGATGGAAAAGCAGTGTTATGTTTTTCATAATGGAAACAGTCTTCAGATTGACTTTTTTCAAATCTGTAAGTCCCTGAATAGGAGGATAAACCAATGGAATGGCAAGGGTTTACATCATTGTGCATTTTTAGACAAGTGTAGGCTTCATAATACCTGTAGACACAATGAGTTTGAATGCTTGGCCTTTCTAGACAACATTGAGATGGTCTTGCAAAAGAACCTTTTCATGTAAAATCTGTCTGAACTATTAGCCTCCTCAGATCTAGGGTTTATTGATGTTGCAGTTGAGACATTTACACAGATAGTTGAAGGTCAATTTGCTAGTGGTAAGTGTTTGCAAAATTTTCTTTCGTCTAAATGGTGCAGAGTCCATGATGCAGCCCATTAAGAGTTCATTTGTCATTCGTGTGAGGACATTATTTTTAAAGTTGGAGAATATCTAGAGTGGAAAGGTGAGTTAAGCAAAGAATGCACTATAGAAGGGCTGACTAGTTTTGAATCCAGGGATGGCATTGCAACTAATGTTGACGCGACTTTGGAAAGGGCTGAATGTCATGAAGATGAATCTGAGGCATCAGAGATAACAGAGGAATATTTAAGTGAATAATCACCTATGGAGATCAAGGAGGATGTTCTTATTGAGGCTAGTCGAGTTCCAGAAAATATAGTGGAGGCTGAACAAGAAGTTCCCCTACAAGCTCTTCCTTTCCTAGACGAAGATGTGATACAGACTAGATACAAAGAGTTTGTTGCCAAAATTATAAGAGATTGGTCAAGCCTAGGTTTTGGAGTCTACCTAGAGGAGCTATTGTTACCAGCTTGGCGTAGGATACATGAGGAAGAGCATTCAGAATTCACCTGTTTCCAGTGTCAGACAGTCATAAAGGAGGTGAAGGAACAAGTACAACTACTCTTACATGCAAACGATACACCGACAGATACATCAAACAAGTCTCTGACTGAGGAATCTCAACCAGTTGCTGATGAATGTCTTGAAGAACATGAGGAAGCACTCAGTGAAGTGGTCAACGTTCCTGATGATTGTGATCAAGAATCTGAGCTAGTGCCAACAGAAGATGAATTCAGGGAGTCTTCTCATTTATCTAATTTTGTTTTTCCTCAGCTTATTGATGAACTGCACGATGAAAACTCATAGATTCTATGCATTATTGATGGGGTAGCTAATGTGGTTCATGTGCAGGAAAATATGAATGATGTTGAAAACAGAAATGCTGCAATTAGTATTGGTGAACATGCTCCAGCTTCTTTGGGTGAGAATGTGTTGGAAGATCAATCTGTGATACCTTCGGATGAGCATCCTGCTGAGGAAATTGTTGTACAAGATAATGCCTCTGCGTTTTCATTGTTGATCCCTCATGGAAATACTCAAACAGGTGAAAAGTTCCATGTTCATAGTTCTGAAAGTCTTCGATATGAATTTCACTCTGCATCATGTAATGATTCCTCTAATTCTATCTTGCATGTTTCAAATGCAAGTGGAATATTGCACCATCAATGGAGACACCCTGATGACACTATGATCAACTCTTCACAAGTGCAGGATGATGAACACAACATTCAGTCTGCAGAAATACAAAATCAGGTTGTTTCTTTCTTTGCTGAAAATTCTGAATTTTGTTGATTTGATTATGGAGATTTATGAAAGACAACTTACATATGGGTTAATCATGGTCCTAATGAGTTACCTCAGTTACTAGTTATTCCTAATTTTGACATGGAGTTTGAATGCTACAATACAAATATTTATTTTTCTGAATATAAAGACAGGTTTGCATTTCTGAGGACTGTTACCTTCACTTTATTGCTTGTCCATGCATTAATTAGTCATATGGGGATGAGTCTCAGTTCATCCTATCTGATCATGAGCCACTTTGAGTCTCTCTGTACATAGTGCTGATTTAAATAAATGCAGCTTGGTCTGCTTTTCTTTTACTTTTTTTGTTTTGTTTTGTTTAGGATAGATTGCTTTAGTTTATATTGCTTTTCCTTGCTTCTGTTTTGGCTAGTTTAGTTTGCTTTGGGTTTCGGTTTGGTTGTTGTTTTGCTTCTCTGGCTTGGGTTTTCTATTTTTTGGTTGGGGAAGTGTGTTTCCTGTGCAATAATTCTTTATTATCTGGGATTGTTGTAAATGTTTCATTGATGGACTTTAATCATGTGTCTTGAATTAATAGTCAAAGATCTTTTGTTGGTGTCAAGCAATCTGAATGTCTGATTTAAAGAGAATGGGTCATTGGTCTAACTTGAATCTGAAGTATTCTGAAATCTTATATCCTTCATACATCTTAAGAATCTGAAGGTTGCAGTAGGGTCCTTGCAAGGTCTTGTTGGGTGAAAAATCATATTTCTGCTTCAGTGCCACTGTGGTTCTCAGCCCTGAGTGTGGACTTCACTATTCACAGGTTGAAATGAAAAGAGTGAAAAGAAAGAAAAAAAAAAGGAGAGAAAATATTGAGAGTCAGAAGAATGATTTCAACTCATCAGGGGTATCTGAATATCTCTACCGGGGCTATGGACGCCTGGCTGGCAGTAGAGCTATGTTTAAGAGAGTCACAGCGATAACCTCGTCGGGGCTATGGACGCCTGACTGGCAGCGAGGCTCTATCTAGGTTGTTTTTGGAGCCAAAATCTTTACGTAGCCTAACTTGACTGAGCTTGGTTTCTATGGTAGCTTAAGGAAATGAACTCACTTGCACACACTTGGATTTTCAGTCTATGGAAGTTTCAGTCAGCCTTTGGTCTTGATTTTCTTTAATCTTGCATTTTGATATGTTTGCATGATAGGGAGATCGAAACCAGAGATTCTGGGTTCATGATTCTTGTTCATCATCAAAATTCTCTAGAGCATTTTCCCAGTGGAGTCGCCATTTGTTGTGCAGTTTTGCACACACGCCCCACTGAAAGTAGGGACCCTCTTTCTGCTCTGGCTTTTGGTGTCTTTTGGCCCCTTAATTTTATTGATTTGGTTGCCTTTGGAGGTCCTTAGATGTTCATCTTGCTTGCCCAAGTGAGTTCCCTAGGTTGCCCTTTGAAAAAACTAAGTTCTGAGCAAAATCCGGGTTTTTACCCCAATCCGGGATTTTCCGGTCCATCCGGATTTTCCCGGATTCTGCTCAAAGTCTGGCTCTGTGCAAAAATTTGGGTTTTTACCCCAATCCGGGATTTTCGATCCCGTCTGGATTTTCACGAGATAAAATTCTAGATCCGAGGCGAAGTCCAGGGTTTTTACCTAACGTCACAGGATTTTGCCACTAACTTAGGATTTTCCGGTTCTTGGTTTCAGGAATATGCCAAAAGTCTGAAATTTTTATGTCGTTCTAAGTAGAAAATCAGGTCCACTTCGAGATTTTTGGATTTTGCCGGGCTTTGTACAAATTGAAGTCTTGGATAAATTAATGATGAATTTGATGATAAATGCTCAACATCCCATGCTTAATTTGATGTATTACACGATGTTTCATGCATTCTTGATTCGTTTTGATGATCTATTGTTGAAATTTTTGCCTTATTCGGTAGAATCCTGTCCGGCTGGTTTTTTCCAGATTCTGGTCTGGAGTCCACCTGACCTGGATTTTCCCAGATTTTCCCCTTGGTCTGGTTTCCAAAAGTGGAAATTTTTAAAAATGATCCTAAAAATGAAAATTTCTTGAGATAAAAATTGAAAATAAAAATTTCCAAAAATGAAATTTTTTTGAAAATGGAAAGTTTCTTTATAAAAATGTAAGTTTTTTAGAAAAGGTTAAAATTTTATTCAAATTTAATTTGAACATGTGGGCTATTAATGATGATATCTATTTTTTCAGGACTAAACAAATATTAAAAAGGGGGCTTGCATATGGGTTCGTGCCAAAAAAGGGAAATCTGGAAATGTTCAATTTAAATTTTCAAAGTGGGACCTGCCTAAGAATCCGTGCCAAAACTGTCTACAGCTGGAGGACTTTCTGGAAAACATGAGAATCTGATCTTGCTGGAGATCGTTGGCCGACATGGATAATATTCATGCATTTAATGCAAATCTTGTCTTATTTTGAAATTCTCTTAGCCGACCTGTTTTGGGGCCAGTTATT
This sequence comes from Sequoia sempervirens, assembly GCA_007258455.2. NCBI lineage: Eukaryota > Viridiplantae > Streptophyta > Pinopsida > Cupressales > Cupressaceae > Sequoia > Sequoia sempervirens. Next base: position 21,288 of record VDFB02336544.1, read on the forward strand.
ATTGTAAAATCTAATTGGGCCGACATGTTTGGGGTTCTCTATATATGGAATTTGTGCCTCATTTGTAAAAAAGGGGATTTTAGGAGTTTAGACTAGGCTAGAACTGGCAAGTAGTTTTCAGAATTAGTTGTAGGAGATGAGAGACTTGAAATTGTTATGCAATGCTAGAGAAGTAATGCAATTGGATTGTTGATTTGGCAAACTTTGTATTTATTTTCGATAGTTTTTTATAGTTTCTTGTTCTTGACTCTCAGATATTAGATGTTAGATATTAGATATTAGATGTTAGATGTTAGATTTTAGCTCTTTTACAATGATGGTGAAATGTTAATGATGTTGATCGATTTCTGGTCCATACTTTTAGCAATTTGCTGATTGTAGATTGCTGTGTAAAGTTAGTCTGGGCCTCACTTATGTGCTAAGTTCAACTGTGAATGCTTGTTTACATTGTGCCAGTAGTTGGGTATGTGAATGAATGTTCAAAGTTTGAAAATCTTCAGATTTCCCCAGAAGATCGCACCATTTCTGTGTAGTTGCAGGTTTGTCCTTGATCAAGCAAAGATCAGTTTTGTTAGGGATCTGTCCATTTGCAACTTTCATCATTATTATGATTGATCTTAGGAGTTAGAATAGAATAGAATCTCTCTAAACCCTTGTTTCTTTTGCTGTTTATTTTGAATCTGGGTTAGTTTTAGGGTTGAAAGCATCACCATATGGTTGCATCTGATGAAAATTCACTTCCAACATTGTTCATTTGTAAGCCCCCTTGTGATTACCAGCATTTTCACATATTATCTGAGTTGTTTATGCGTTGTCATGACCTGACACCTGAGAGATCTTGGGGTGATTTTCAATGATTTATTGTTGAAAATAACCTTTTAAGAGAGATAGGATATTGTATTCTGTCTGAGTTGTTGCTGTGCAGAAAACACCATCAACAAGAAGTTCATAGATGATATGCTCATGCTTAGGGAATCATCTATTAAATAAGCTAAAGTTGTTAAATGTATTCTGCAGTTACATGAATTGGCTTTGGGACAAAAGGTTAGTCTTCCTAAGAGAACAATTTTCTTGCTTAATACCCCTGTTGATAGGAAACAAAGAATTTCTTAGATTCTTCAGTGCAAGATTGGGGAATTACCTTCATCTTATTTAGGTCTCCTTTGTGCTCTAATTTTGTGCCTGATTCTTTTTGGAGGGGTTTGGTGGACAAGTTTAATTCCAAATTAGCTGGTTGGAAGGGTGCTTTGTTGAGTCAAGCAAGGAAGATCCAATTGATCAAATCTACTTTTCAAAATTTCCCTATCTATGCTCTTAGCCTTTTTTAAATGCCTCATAAATTTGTGGACAAAATTGAAGGTATTTAGAAGAATTTTCTATGGTCTGGGGTGGAAGAAAGAAAGCAGTTACATCTTCTATCATGGGATGAAGTGTACAAACCTAAGAAGGTTGGGGGTCTTGGAATTCATAAAATCAAAGAGTTTAATATGGCTTTACTTGCTAAGTAGCTTTGGAATCTCATTTCTGGTAATTGGGAATGGGCCTATATAATTTAAAATAAATATCTCAAGGGTGTGGATTAGTTTAGAGACCTCCTGGATTCAGGATTTTCTCCTCCTTCTAGGTCTCTTCTTTGAAATGCTATAGTGAAATCTAAACTTATTATTTCCAAAGGTTTGAGGTGGCAATTGGGGAATGGGAGAAGGATTTTGTTCTGGGATGACTGGTGGTTTGGAAATGGTCCGCTAAAAGATAAACCCTAGGCTATCCCTTGGAAGGATCTTTGTGTGCAACATTTTGGCTACTTTTTGGCTGATTATATAAGTAATGGCACGTGGAAGAGGTTGCAAGATTTCTCTCTTGGTTTGGAAGTTCTCTCAAAATCCTTGGATTTTGTTCACATTCCTTCTTTAGCTCCAATTGATAGGATTGTGTGGAGGTTTTCTTCTAATGGTAAATTTTTTGTTTCCTCGACTTTTCCCTTGCAAGTGTCTTTTATTGGCCCCACCTCCTTTTGGGCTTCTCTTTGGAACCCCAAGTTGATTCCTAAAATTAATATTTTCTTTTGGTTGTTCTGCCAATGCAAAGTGTTGACTACTGATAATATTATGCGACGGGGCTTTATGTTTCCTAACCGTTGTTTTTTATGTGAAGAAGAGGAGGAGAATCTTGGTCATCTTTTGATTGGGTGCAGGTTTGTGTGTGATATCTAAGCTCATGTACTCTCTCTGTGGGGTGTGTGCTAGGTTTTCCCATCCTCTCTTAGTTATTTAGTGTTGCAATGGAAGGCTCCTTCATAGAATCCTGCTTTTTTTTCTCTTTGGTCCCTAATCTTGCCTCATATGGCTTGGGGAATTTGGCTAGAAAGAAACAATAGGATCTTTAGGGATTCTACTCTCCTGTCTTTCATATCGGCTTATAAGATTTGTGTTGCGATTAAAGATTTTTTTTTTCTAAGATCTCTTTTCAGGATGGCCCAAAGTTGGTGATTTCGTAGGGGGATAATGAGGTTGTTTGAAATTGGAATTTGTCTTTTGATATTTCTTAGCCTATGACAAAAGGTAAAGCTTATAGGGAGGATGTGGTGTGGAATGCTCCTCTGGATGGGTGGGTGATGTAGAGCATCATGAAAAACACCAACAACATCATTTCTTCAAAATAATTTCAATCCCAATAGAACCAGGGGAAGATCAAATACAAAACACCAAAAAAATATTTACTCTTCCACCAAAATCTTACACAATTCCACTTTGTTCTTCATTCTACAAATTTATAAACTTCAAGGAATCAAGTTAGTATTCCATTTTGACAAACCATACTCCAAATCATCATCATTATCAAGTTGATTAGAAATCAAACAAAACTCAAATTAGGACCTTTGAAGACAGTCCCTTCATGCACCATGCCCATTAGTGTCTCTAAATTTTTTTAACAAGTTTCAATTCAACAACCCACATCATAACACACCTATAATTCACCAACTTACTCATTAACCAAGGCAACACATTTTACTTACCAATTACCAAATCTTTAGACATCTCTAATCTTAGTATCATGACAGATACAAAGCAACCATACCTCTATTCCTTAGACTGTCCTTTTTGCCATCAAGTCATCATTCAACACCATCAAGCATATTGAGAACACAACTCCTATACCTTCAACTCTGTCTTCTTACTTCATCCAAGCATAGAATCACTTGTAACATTACTATTTGACAAAACAATCCACATATGCTGCTACACAACTCTGTTATATCAGGACTTCAATTACATGTACTCAAATTTCTATTTTACACCAAGATTCCTCACTATCTAAGTATCAAAACAACATATCTCATTTATATACCCTATCTAGGCATCCATAAATCCTTGACACCATCAATTAGACAACATTATCCTAAAACCAAAGTCACAGGTCACTATTAGGACATACTTCTATACTCTGAGCAGTCAAGGTACTACTTGTCAATGAGGCATTCATACCCTAGATCGGGTGTTTTTCTCCAATATAATTTGAAACAAAACAAGTTATCTACACCTTCATGAGTCCAATATAATGTACCACAACATTCTTAAAGCTTCAGATAGTTTGGTTTAAAGAAATTATCAGAACTGTGTCTTGTACGCTAGAAAAGGCTAGTAAAATAGGTCTGTTTTGCAAAGGATTCACCTTTTTAACAACTTCAAATCAAAAACCAACCATGAAAAGTATTTAGTTTCACCATATAACACAATATTAATTCATTTTCAAGAGTGAGAGAACTTACAAACTTGCTATTCTATCAAACCCTTGATTCTAGGGTGAAAAGCACAAAAATTAGTGAGGGTTTCTTGTATAGGATATATGCAAACCTCAAAACCTCCAGCCAACAATTGAAACATGTCACAATAAATCTGAAAAATCATTTGGAATCATTTTCTAACCCATGCATATGATGTTCCTTCAAAACTCTATTTGAAACCTCCTTCTTCAAGTAGAAAACTCAGAAATTTTGTCTTGAATCAACAATACAACTTCATATTCTTATTGCCCCTGACTCACAAGTATATCTACACAACAAAAATTACATGAAAAAATCCTACTTATCCCATCCCACCTTCCTATTGGGTTTCCATCGGTGGGATGGGCCTTAATCTTTTAAATGACGCTCAAAACAATCTACAGACCGAAACTCAAAATCTGAGTTCAATTTACTTATTACTGAATTTACAATTTCTATAGCCTTCAAGAGTGAAAGAAGAATCTTTCCTTGAAAAGAATCAAAGCTTAGAATGCTTGAATCACTATGCAAACTGAAAAAAAGAGAGAAAAGCTTTCCAAAATAACTGAACAGGGGTACTTTATTACTTTTTGTGAATTTGAATTACAAGATCTCTTTTTTTCCCTCGCCATGTACATCCTTTTATAGTTGTTTTACATTCAAAAGGAAACTGCCTATTCATCTTTCAACTGCCTAACTACTTTCTCCACCAAGTTGTCCCTTCCTATTCCTTGATTTCTTGATTTTTCTTATTTTATGCTCTTTTTGTTTGACTTTTTTTTTCAATATTGCATTATTTGCATTTTGTCCCACTTTTACAACCTAGTGACTCCTTTTATGACTTTATTACATTAAAATTAACCTTTACAAAGCATTGAAACATCATTTTGACTTGAATTATTACAAAATTAACATATTGGCCTCTTAAAGGCATTTAATGACCTAGGTGCTCTTGCACCAGTGGGTGAAAGTTAATATAGATGGAGCTGCTAAAGGTAATCCAGGTCTTGTTGGTTGTGGGGTAGTGTTAAGAGATTCTAATGGTAGGTTTGTTTCTGTGATGGAACTCCCTTTGGGAACCCAGAAAAACCACTTTGCGGAAGCATTTCTAGCTTATCATGGTTTGAAGTTAGCTCAAACAAGAGGGTATGATAAGGTGTGGCTAGAGGGCGATTCTCTCAACACCATTAATAACCTTAAGAAGTTGTCTCATCCTTTGTGGACGGTGGAGGCTCTCACTAATGATGCTTTAAATATTTTGGACTCCTTTGATCAATGCCATATCTCACATGTTTATAGAGAAGGTAATAGGTTGGCTGATTTTTTCACCAATTATGGGGTGAATGATTCTTTGGAATGGGGATAACATGACCTTCTTCCCCTGGAGGCTCACTCAATTATTCATTATGGATCTCAAAGGTGCAGAGAGGAGTGGTCTTTTAATGATGGTGTGTTGTCACATGTTCCTTATGTGGCAACTTTTTTGAGGTGTAATCTACTTGGAGGAAAGACTGGATGATATGGTGTGGTGGCACGAATGACTAGGATTTCTTTTCTCATTATTACTCTTTTCCATCTTGTCTAATCCATATAGATTGTGGGTATTCAGAGAGCCTTTGTTTTCTCAATGTTTCCTTTTTTTCTTTGCAAGCTCTCTAAGTTTCTTCGGCTCATCTACAAATTCTTCCTTTTATTAGGGTTTTTGCTTGTTACAACTATGAGGGGTAGCCCAAATAGAACTGAGCCCAAATCTTGTGACACTGTGAAGGCTAACAAGAAGGTGTGGGAATTTTTAGAAGCTGAGGGAGTCACCTCGTATATGGAAAAGTTGCATGGATTTGATGTGAAGACCTCTCAGGATTTTCTTGAGGGTTGGTATAATCGGGTGCTAGAAATTGGGGGAAAGGAGTTTACTATCACTGAGGACCTCATTGCCAAAATCATAGGCTTATTGACTGATGGGAAAAAAAATCTATAGAGACAAGAATGAGTTTGGTCCTGTAATGGATTCTTTCTTCAAAAATAATGAGCGGAGGAAGCTGGAAAAGGCTAAATGCAGTGGCTATTTTTTTTCTTCTCTCAAGGCAATTTGGAGAGATGTTGCTCAAGAGATTATGATGTATTTTACCTTGGATGGTCACTTTTCTGTTATTTTTGGGCATCATTTTGTCTTGTTGAATCATTTTAGGAATAAGAAGAGAGTGGTGTTCCCTTTCTATTTATTGGTCTCCCTGGAAAATGGTATAAAGGATCATAGACGCAATCCCAAAAACCCTATCCTCCATGAAGGTATTATTTTATTGATTTTTTATTATGTCAAGACTTTTACTCTCCCTGCTCAACCCAATATTTCTAATGTTGGGAAAAAAAGAAGAATCTTGAGTATGTGACAGGGTCGAAGGAGGATTATGAGGATGTAGATTACTCCCCTAGGTCTGATGCATCCTTGGAGGGTGAGTCAGATTCTCTTGCCATCTCATAGTTTAAGAAGAGAAAAAATAATCAATCCCCAATTTCCTCTAGAGATGATGAGTATGTCATTGGTGATGAGGAGGAGATTGTGCAGTCCTTCCAGAATTCTAAACCTATGAAGGGGTCAGGTGGAAAAAAGGTGAAGGCTGAAGGTAAGAAAAGAAAGAAGAATCAAACTTTGATCTCCTCAAGAGTTGATGAGTATGATATGGGAAATGAGGTTGAGGTGGGTTGGCTCTGCCAAAAATCTAAACCTGTGAAAGGGTTGAGTGGAAAAAATATGAAGAGGATTGCATTGGATAACTTGTGCAAAAATGATTTGGTTAACAAGGGTTAGTTGTGGGTCTCCCTTGCTCCTAATGTGTAGAATAAAGAGGGGCAACAGAAGAAAAATTCTCTTGTGAATTTTGGTAGGGATGAGCAGCAAGATCATGTAGGAATTTTTTTGAATGCTAAGAACCATTTGGTGGAGCCAAATTTGGATAAAGGTGTTGCGATCTCTACTCAAAAAAGGGAAGGAGGCCATGAAGAATGCTCTTACTAGTAGTGACTCCCAAGTATATTATGTTGTGGATAAGGATGGTTTTAATTTTAGGAGGGAGATTATGCTTGATTATCTCAGTCTGGTAAAGGAGAGCTCTCTCTCCTTGTTGAAGCTTCTTAAGTGAGTTTTTCATGAGGTGAACTCCACTAATGTTTGGGTTAGAGCTGTGAGTAATAAAACTAAAGAGGCCTCCTCTTCTAAGGGGCCTAATATGCAAGCTCAAATCAACAAGGTGTGGCTAGAGGTCAATCAAATATTTGATACTCTCAAGATGGCAGCTGATAAAATGCTCAATATGAAGAATGCCTATGAGAAAAAGTTTGTTGTTATTGATGGTAAATTGGAGAAGGTTTTGGAGGTCAGTAAAAATTCTATGTGCAATGAGGCTGAGGGTTTGTGTTTATTGAATAAGAACACTAGGAAGTGGTTGGGGGACATCATTGGAACAAAAGACATTGTGGCTAATGGTGGTGTGCAACAAAAGATGACTAGTGATATGATGCCTTCTACTCGTACCCGTAATAAGATAAAACTTAATAAAAAGTTTGGTATTCCTATTGATGAAGTGGTGGAAGTTATGAATGTCCATCAGAAAATAATTGATAGTGATCTTGAAGCAGTGAATATTCTTAAAAATCTCTAGTTTGTTTCTATCTTTTGTGCCTTTTTATGGTTGTCTTTGTGCTTAATTTTTACTGCTTTTTAGTTGTTTGTTCTATTTTTGATTATATGATGAAGCAATGGCTTATCTTGTAAAGGGTTTTAGGGCTCCTTCAAAACCTATTTTCCTATAATCAAAAACATAAATATCTATAACTTAAGGCACCAAAAAATTATAAGTTTCCCATTATATGTGTCATCCTCAATGAAAGTGGAAGTGCCAACCCTAAATGGATAAAAATATCCCTTGTATCAAGGTCTAATAGTATGTATATCAATTCAACCTATATTATACCCCTTCACACATGATAAATTAGCCTATGACTATTAACAATAATGTGGGAAAAATTACTGATACCCATGAAACCTTTCAAAGGAAACTAAAGCTACTCTAAGAAAACTATTAAAAAAAGATAAACCCTTGTCAAATCAAAATAAAGACTTCTTACCAATCTTAAAAAATTGATAAAATAAAATGAACCCTTTAGGAGGTGAGAATAATTTCAAACTAGGAAAATTTAGAAATTAAAAAATCATTTGACATTTCATAATCCTTAAAGGATAAAACCATAGATGAAGAAATAAAAGACAATGAAAGAGAGGAATGACAAATTGTTATTATGGAGCCCACCCCAAGAAACCTTAAGCAAATAGACTATCATAAGAAATGATAGGATATAGGGGATGAGGTTGAAATGGTAAAAAATATGAATAAAAAGAAGGTGATTAAAGATGATAATTCCAAAAAGGGCCATAAGGTCTATAAGACTAATAGTTGTTAAAATGATGGACCCCTCCAAAATAAAAGATGACAGGATATAGGGGATGAAGTTTAAATGGTAAAAACCATGAACAAAAAGAAGGTGATTAAAGATGATAACTCCAAAAGGTCTTATAAACTAACAATTGTTACAATGGACCCCTCTAAAAAGAAAAGTAAGAAAGACACTAAAAATTATATAATCATCCAGGAGGTGCCTTCAAAGTTTGAGAAAGGAAAATATTGTGTTCATTTGAGGATTTTGACCCTACTTTCAACCCTCTTAATAAAGTCAAAATTTATTGGAACATTGATTCCTCAATGAATAACTCCAAATCCACTAAAGAAGAGTGTCAAGAGGAAAGCTTTGAGGGAGACTCTATTCCTCTAGTCTCAAAATCATATCCTATAGTGTATTTTCATATTGATATATAGTAGGTATAAAAAGGAGGGATATGAGCACGATAAGCAACATAATGAATACCTCAACACTTAAGGGTTAGGGAAAACAAAAACAAAGAGAAAATGGTCAACAATAATGATGAAAAATAGAAATAAAAATAGAAAAGATGGACAATAGGGTAATATAACTAAAGGGAATAGTTTCATTAATTTTGAACATGCCAAAGGAAATCATCAATTTTTGAACCATCAACATTACAATATTATAGGAACAAATCAATAAAAAGAAGAAAAGACTAGAGGAAAATAAATTTATAAGAATAAAAGAAGCTAAAAATAATCAAAATAGCAAAGGAGGACAATGATTAAGTGGATCTTAAAGAATGAAATGAAAATATCAACCTTATTTTAGATGAATGGAGTGCTCTATCGAGCCTCCAAAACCTCAAGACTACTGGGAAAGTATTTTTTTGTTTCTTTCTTTAGGTTAGTTCTAAGTTTATCTTGTTATCTATTTGTTGCCCATGTGTAGTTTGGTGTTGTTTTTTCTTGATCTTTTGGAATTTTCTTCATATATATTTTTATTCAAATTCTATTTTAAGGGAGTGGGGCCCATTTCCCATATTAAAAAATCAAAAATCTAAAAGTCTAAGATGTCAACAAGGGGGAAATCATGGCCAAGATCAAATACACAAACAAAATACACAAAAATAACATGTACAATTATCTTATTTTATAAATAAATCCATGAATCCTACCTCTACTATATTCCAAAATAGTAGATATTTTCTTTGTTGAAGATTCTTCAAAGATACTCCTTTCCAATCTTTATCTCTTCCAACATTTTAGCTTTTTATATAAAATGTAAACAGCTAAAATGTCAACAAGGAGAAAATCATGGCCAAGATCAAATACACAAATAAAATATGCAAAAACAACATATAAATTATCTTATTTTACAAATAAAACCATGAATCCTACATCTAATATATTACAAAATAGTAGATATTTTCCTTGAAGATTCTTCAAAGAGAATCCTCTCCAATCTCTATCTCTTCCAAGATCCAAATTCTCAAGATTCAACTCTCTCACCCAAAAGAGGTAAAAAAGAATCCAAAAAATCCTTTTAACCTCTCTAAAAGGGATATAAATAATAGATACCATGCCTCTCAAATGGGGAGGTGACATATGGCCTCATACTCCTTCTCATCCCTTCACCTAAATTTCAAAGAGTCACATGACTCCCTATGTGTTCACAAATGTGTGAAGCCTTGGAATAGAGAAGTGTCATAGTACAATTCTCCATGAAAGAATCAATAATGGATGTTTAGATGATATTCAAAATAAACTTCCTTATTCCCCAAGCCAAATTTTATTACACTTTATCTAAGAAGTTTTTGAAACATAAAAAATATTTTTAAATTTCCAAAATGTATGTTGCATGTATCCATCCCCTAGTTATTCACCTTGAAAACTTATCTTCACTTAAATAATTAAGAAAAGACACTCTAAGATTCTCACACATACAACTTTATCACAACATAAAAATTTAAAATTAAATAATTACTTTTACATTACAAAATATTGTTTACAAATAAAATCCCTAGTCCCCTCATGGGTTAAGATAAATGTATCATTAGAGAATCTCAACAAATGTTTCTAGAGGATCTTCAAAAAAATTACATTGGCCATAGAATCACCTACACACTTGCAACCAAACATTAATATATCCCACAAAATAGTCAATATAATAATAAAAATATCTTTAAAAATATGTTTTAGATAATCCAAAACCTACACATTTATCAATATTCTATAATAATGATAATTTAAATTCACACACACAATGAAAAAATATAATTCAAATTTATTAAATAATAATATTTTTTAATTTTCTTTCCATTTTTATCATGATCAAATGTCACTATTTCAATTATTGTTACCACTTCAAGATTAGATTAATATTAAAATTAATAATACTATAATTGAAACCAAATCATGATATTATAGAGGAGATGTAATCTCCTAAAACCATTTATATGAATAAAAAAATAAACCACAATCATCATCATCGTCACAATGATTTCATACAAAAAAATCCATGCATAGTGTGGAAATCTATATAATTCATAATTATAATAGAAAATATAAACATAAATGTGTAACTCCATGAATACCAATATCTAATCTATATCTATTAGGTGTGAATAAGATCACTAGATAAGGACATGAATCACATAAAGAAAAGTGAAGTTCAATAGACAAAAGGTTACATACATTAAATTTATTTCTTTAATCCTCATGCCCAACCTTAGTCATAATTGAGCATTTGCATATAAAATAAAGAGGAGGAGGAGGAATGCAAGAAAATTCTAGCATGTTCATGGCTTTCTAAAATAAATTATTTTATTTAGAAATATAATTTTATGGGCATTTAAATTAAGATAAGATTATAAAAAATAGTTGATGAAGATAGAAAGATACTCAATTCTAACATACTTTAGTATCATATTTAAAAGTGGGGAGACCAAGTTTGAAACATTAAAATAAATGAGAGTTGGTTCAAAATATTTAAAAGATCAGTATGATAGGGGTGTCAATGTTTGTAACATTGATAAATTCATATATGGTGCTTGTATAAATTGTAGAGAATGATATATGGTGGTAAGTATTGTATGAAAATGTCTCTTAAAGTTGGCTAAAAATAGACAAATAAGTAAACAACACCTTATAAAAATGAGGTAAAATCTTTTGAGTTAGATGTTGGTAGTGTCCAAATGAGAATATTAGTAATGTGATCTAGTCATATATGATCATATAAAAATATTTTATGTCAAATTAAAAAGTTTTCATTTGTGATCACATTATTTTAGATTGTTTACATCATTTATTTATTATTATTTATGTTTAATATATGCTTTAGATGGTTTGTGAGACCATTTTTCTTCTAAATGTCTACATTTTTATAGAAGAACTATATTCTTGAACCTATAAAATTAACATTAGGACAAGAAATTTTATTACTACTCTTTCAAGATTCTTTTACCCTTTTAATTTATTTTTCATGTTTTAAATATTGTTGATAAAATAATTTTACATTAACAATCTTATAAATTTTTAGTCAAATCCTTAATAAATTACAAAGATTATGTCATTAACATTTAGAATTGTAATCATTGTTATAATATTATATTTAATGAATTTACATGGTCTAAAAATACACTTCAATAAATATCTATAACTTAGCCTATAAATTCATTATTCTAAATATTGATGATAAAATTTAATATTGAATATTATACCCCTTCATACACGATAAATTAGCCTATGACTATTAACAATAATATGGGAAAAGTTAGTGATACCCAAAAAAACTTTCAAAGGAAATTGAAGCTACTCTAAGAAAACCATTCAAAAAAGCTAAACCCATCCCTTGTCAAATCTGAATAAAGAATTCTTACCGACCTTAAAAAATTGATAAAAAAAAAACCCTTTAGGAGGTGAGAATAATTTCAAACTAAGAAAATCTAGAAATTGAAAATTCCTTTGACATTTAATAATCCTTAAAGGATAAAACCATAGATGAAGAAAGAATAGACAATTAAAGAGAGGAAGGACAAATTGTTAATAGAGCCCACCCCAAGAAACCTTAAGCAAATAGAAAATCATAAGAATTGATAGGATATAGGGGATGAGGTTGAGATGTTCAAAAACATGAACAAAAAATGGTGATTAAAGATGATAACTCAAAATAAGATCATAAGGTCTGTAAGACTAACAATTGTTAAAATGATGGGCCCCTCCAAAAAGAAAAGATGATAGGATATAGGGGATGAGGTTTAAATGGTTTAAAAAATGAACACAAATAAGGCAATTAAAGATGATAACTCCAAAAGATTTGTAAGACTAGTAGTTGTTAACATGGACTCCTCCAAAAAGAAAAGTAAGAAAGAAACTAAAAATTATATAAGCATCTACGATATGCCTTCAAAGTTTGAGAAATGAAAATATTGTGAATTTGAGGATTTGACGCTACTTTGAACCCTCTTAAGGAAATAAAAAATTATCAGAACATTGATTACTCAAGAAACAACTCTAGGTCTACTAAAGAAGAGTGTCAAGAGGAAAGATTGGAGGGAGACTCTATTCCTCTAGTATCAAAATCATATCCTATCTTAGTGTATTTTTATATTGATGATAGTGGGTAGCATAATGAGGGCTAGGAGCATGATCAACAACATAATGAAGAACTCAACACTTAAGGGTTAGGGAAAATAAGTACAAAGAGAAAATGGTCAACAATAATGATGAACAATAGAAATAAAAAAATAGAAAAGATGGACAATAGGGTAATATAACTAAAGGGCGTAGTGTCATTAATTTTGAACATGCCAAAGGAAATAACGGATTTTTCAACCATCAACATGACAATACTATAGGGACAAATCAGAAAAGGAAGAAAATACTAGAGGAAAATAAATATAAGAAAAAAAGAAGCTAAAAATAATCAAAATAACAAAGGATGACAATGATGAAGTGGATCTTAAAGAATGAAATGAAAATATGAACCTTATTTTAGATGAATGGAGTGCTCTATTGAGCTTCCAAAACCTCAAGACTACCTAAGAAACTAATTTTTTTGTTTATTTCTTTAGGTTAGTTCTGAGTTCATCTTGTTATCTATTTGTTGCTCAAGTGTAGTTTAGTGTTATTGTTTCTTGATCTTTTGGACTTTTCTTCATATATATTTTTATTCAAACTCTATTTTAAGGGAGTGGGACCCATTCCTCATATTAATAAATCAAAAATCTAAAAATCTAAAATGTCAACAAAGAGAAAATCATGGCCAAGATCAAATACACAAATAAAATATGCAAACACAACATATAAATTATAGATTTTTTATGAATAAAATCATGAATCCTACATCTAATATATTACAAAACAATAGATATTTTCCTTGAAGATTCTTCAAAGAGAATCCTCTCCAATCTTTATCTCTTCCAAGATCCAAAGTCTCAAGATTCAACTCTCTCACCCACAAGAGGTAAAAATGAATCCAAAAAATCCGTTTAACCTCTTTAAAAGGGATATAAATAATAGATACCATGCCTCTCAAATTGGGAGGTGACACATGGCCTCATACTCCTCATCCCTTCACATAAATTTCAAAGAGTCATATGACTCCCTATGTGCTAAAAAATGTGTGAAGCCTAGGAATAGAGAAGTTCCATAGTACAATTTCCCATGAAAGAATCAATAAGGAATGTTTATATGATATTCAAAACAACTTACTTATTCCCCAATCCAAATTTTATTACACTTTATCTAAGAAAGTTTGGAAACATAAAAATCTTGTCAAAATTCCAAAATGTATGTTGCATGTATCCATCCCCTAGCTATTTACCATAGGAAATTATTTTTACTTAATTAATAAAGAAAAGACACTCTAAGATTCCCACACATACAAAATTTATCACAAAATAAAAATTTAAAACTAAAAAATTACTTGTACATTATAAAATATTGTTTAAAAATAAAGACCCTAGTCCCCTCATGGGTTAAGCTCAATGTATCATTAGAAAATCTCAACAATTTTTTCTAGAGGACCTCCAAAAAAATTCAATTAGCCATAGAATCACCTACACACTTGCAACCAAGCATTAATATATCCCAAAAATAGTTAAAATAATAATAAAAATATCTTTAAAAATATGGTTTAGGTAATCCAAAATCTACATATTTATCAATATTTTATAATAATCATAATTTAAATTCACACACACAATGACAAAATATAATTTAAATTTATTAAATAATAATATTTCTTAATTTTCTTTCCATTTTTATCATGATCAAATACCACTATTTCAATTATTGTTACCACTTCAAAATTAGATTAATGTTAAAATTAATAATAATATAATTGAAATCAAATCATGACATTAGAGAGGAGATATAATCCCCTAAAACCATTTATATGAATAAAAAAACCCACAATAATCATCATTACAATGATTTTATACAAAAAAATTCTATGCATAGTGTGAATATATATACAATTCATAATTATAATAAAAAATATAAACCTAAATGTGTAACTCCATGAGTACCAATATCTAATCTATAGCTTTTAGATGTGAATAAAATCACCAGACACGAACATGCATCACATAAAGAAAAGTGAAGTTCAATAGACACAAGACTACATTTATTTTTTTAATCCCTATGACCAACCTTAGTCATAATTGAGTATTTGTATATAAAATAAAGAGGAGGAAGAATGCAAGAAAATTCTGACATGCATGTTCATGTTTTTCTAATAATTACTTTTCACATTTTTAAATAAATTATTTTATTTAGAAATATAATTTTATGGTCATTTAAATTAAGAGAAGATTATGAAAAATAGTTTATGAAGATAAAAAGAAACTCAACTCTAACCTACTTTAGTGTTAATATTCATTCTATTATATTTAAAAGTAGAGAGACCAAGTTTGAAACATTAAAATAAATGAAAGTTTGGTCTAAACTATTCAAAAGATTGGTATGATAGGGGTGAAACATTAAAATATATGATGGCAAGTATTGTATGAAAATGCCTCTTAAAGTTGGATAAAAATAGACAAATAAGTAAATAACACCTTATAAAAATACACTCAAATCCTTTGAATTAGATGTTGGTAGTGAATGAGAATATTAGTAATGTGATCTAGTCATATATGATCATATAAAAATATTTTATTTCAAATTACAAAGTTACCATTTGTGATCACATTATTTTAGATTGTTTATATCATTTATTTATTATTATTTATGTTATATATATTTTTAGATGGTTTGTGAGACCATTTTTCTTTTAAATGTCTACATTATTATAGAAGAACTCTATTCTTGAACCTATAAAACTAACATTAGAACAAGAAAAATTTATTACTACTCTTTCAAGATTCTCTCTTTTAATTTATTTTTCATGTTCTAAACATTGATGACAAAATAATTACATTAACAACTTTATAACTTTTTAATCAAATCCTTAATAAATTACAAAGATTACATTATTAACATTTAGAATCATAATCATTGTTATAATATTATATTTAATGAATTTACATGAACTAAAAATATACTTCAATAAATATCTATAACTTTTTAGATAACTTCTATATTATAATAGAAAGGTACACAACTAGTACAAAACCTTAAATTTTTTTGATAGAATATAATATTGAATATTAAGTGATTAAAATATACTCTATTTTTAAATAGTAACCCCTAAAATATAAAGATGAAGTTAACCTCTAATTAGTGCTATAGCCAAAACCCAATTAAATAATATATAATCGTCACTCCTTCCCACTCTCTTGATAATGGTGGGGGAATGATTCCACTAACATTTTCTTGTTCTATTTTAACAAGTTAGATAAGTCAACTAATTTTAGCTAGCCTACCAAATATGAAATGATACCCACAATTTCTATTCATATGATAAAGACTATATAATAAAATATTAGAGGCCACTATCTTTGTGCAAATCCTCTCTCCAAATAATTATAACTATAATAATAATATAGGCAAACAACTTAAAGTTAAATCTACTCCCATGAATATAATTATTATTTTTAAGTGAATGTCGGTTTGGCTCTTACTACATTTCCTACTATGACCATTATTTTTTATTTGTATTCATTTTTGGAACCATCCCATTTATAAAAAAAAAAAAATAGTCAAATTGGGTAGGTTGGTACTTATTGAATATCTATTTTAGTTAATGAGTATTTTATAAAAATATTTAAAGATATATTCATATAGTTTTATTGGTTAAGTAATATATATTTATATTTTTTCAAAGTTATTTTGTATATTGTTTGGTCAGAAAGACTATTTATATCTGTTATTTAGGATTTTTTAAGATATTTTTATTAATTTATAATAATCTTATGGGTTCAATAATTTAAGAGGTTCTGATGAATATATTAAATTGACACGACTTTCAATGTATCATAATCTATCAATACAAATAAGAATTTACAAAGACAACAATAATGGTTACAAAAGGTATCAATCGTAATAATTTTATTTTATTTTATTTTTTATTAAAGAATACGTCTTTACATTACTAATATAATTTTTATAGATTATTTTGTGAGGGTTTGGTAATAAGGTGGGGTATCAACCATACTAATTTTAATTTATTTTATTTTTTATTAAAGAATACATCTTTACATTACTAATATATATTTTATAGAATATTTTGTGAGGGTTTGGTAATAGGGTCCACACCCCTTACAATATATCCACTATGAGAACTTATAATTTAATGTACAAGGATACTACTTCAACTGTCAGTTTACTTGTGGGGATACTCTCGCATGATCCATGTTTTGTGGGGATATCACTCCAACTATTGATTTCTTTCACCTATAGGGATACCACTACATGATTCACCTTATGTAGGGATTCCACTCCAACTATCACTTCACTTGTGAGGATACTACTACAAATTTTATGGGGTGTCACTCCAACATTTGTAAGGATATTACTACTATTATAAGATATTACTCCAATAGTGGGTATATTGCTTCACTTGTAAGGATACCACATTTAGTATGCATAATGATGCTAAGATGTCACTCTAGAGATTAAAATTCAAGTATCCACCATGAGAACCCTATGGCTTGGCCATTAGACCACAACCCTATTGATTTGTAGTAGCATTATAGTTATTTAAAAATAATGGATATATATATATATATATATATATATATATATATATATATATATGTATGTATGTATGTATGTATGTATGTATGTATGTATGTATGTATGTATGTATGTATGTATGTATGCATGCATGCATATATATATATATATATATATGTGTGTGTGTGTGTGTGTGTGTGTGTGTGTGTATGTAATATAATATATTGTGTAATAATATTACTTACACAATATGATGCTAATAAACCAAACACCAAATTTTATATATACAATACTTATTTCATGGATGCCACCAAGGCCAACCTAACTACTTATATAATATTTTATAAATGATCATATAAATTAGTTAAGGGTTATTCAAATCTCAAATTAGCCACACATATCAAATACAATCAATGGGTTAAGGTCATAGCACATGTCCCCTCTTTAGAGAACCATTGTCCTCAACACAAATTGACTATGGATGCTTTTGCATAAATTCTACACTTTCCCAAATAGCATCTTTGAAAAGATAATTCTTCCACTTCATCAAATAATCTATAATTGTCCTAAATCACAATTTTTTCATTTATGTTTAAAGGATTCCCTAAGGTTCTATAATCATTCCATCATCTTCATCAAATTGAAATTATATTTGATAACCTTATTTAGGTAGGAAATTATAGAAGAAAAATACATTTTTGTTGACTTAGGTAACTCGAACTTGTATGATGCACTACAAATCTTATCTAAAACCTTATAAGGACTATAATTCTTAGGTACAAGATTTTTATCCTTCTTTTTTTATTTTAATATTTTCTTATATTATTCTAATGGAAAAAAATACCTTGTCTCGCACTTTAAAATTTCTTTCACTATGGTGTTCATTAGTTTGCTACTTCATTTTGTTTTTCCCCTTGCTAAGCTTTCTTTGAGACTATAGAGCACCTCTTGTTGGTGTTGAATATGTTCTTCAGCTAAATTAACCTTTAGGTGTTCCTATAATGAGGAGGTTATCGAAGGTGGATTGTACCTATATAGTGCAAAAAATATAGATAGTTGGATGAAGTTGGAAAGAAGTGTTATAATACCATTTTTCTAGTGGTAGCCATTGTGTCCATTTCTTTTGTTTATCGATAGAAAAAATATATATGCCTTCAAGCACTGGTTAGCCACCTTAGTCCATCCATCTAGTTGGGGATGATATGATGAGATATGAACAAGCTAAGTGCTCAAACAAGAGAATACAATAGTCCAAAAATTCCTTGTAAATATATGGTTATGATCGCTTATTATGATTTTTGGAGTTGCAATTGAAAATTTTGAATGATATCCATGAATGTTTTTTCTATAATAATTACTAAAAAAATGTGAAAAAGGAGAAAAAATTCATATTTGGTGAGTTGATCCACAACAACCATGATGATATTTTCCCTTCAGATCTAGGTAAATTAGTGATGAAATATATAGATACCTCCTCCCATATCTGGCTTAGAATATGATGATATGGTCATGAAATATATAGATACCACCTTAGTCCATCCATCTAGATGGGGATGATACAAGGAGATATGAACAAGTTAAGTGCTCAAAGAAGAGAATAAATTAGTCCAAAACTTACTTGTAAATATATGGTCATGATCACTTATTATGATTTATAGAGTTGCATGAAACTTTTGAATGATATCCATGAATTTTTTTCCTATAATATTTACTAAAAAATGTGAAAAAGGAGAAAAAATGCATGTTTGGTGAGTTGATTCACAACAACCATGATCATATTTTTCCTTTAGATCTAGGTAAATTAGTGATGAAATATATAGATACCTTCTCCCATATCTGGCTTGGAATAAATAAATTGTGTAGAATACCTATAGTATTAAGTGTTTTTTCTTTATTTTTTGGAATACCAAGAATTTTTTTATAAAGTTTTAGGCATTTCCTTTTAGTGCTTTGAGATCATCCAAAATTAAATTATGCTTGATTTTATGAGAAGTATTTAAGATGCCTAAACCCACCTACTAGAGGAGCATGAAGCTTTGTCAAAACATTATTCTTAATGGTTGAGCTCTTACATAGGTACAACTTAGCCTTGTACCATATAAATATCATTTATTGCATAACACCCTACCCTTTGGCTTCCAAACATTGGGGAACCCTCCTACTTTTTCATTTTTTTCTCTTTCCATGTTGTCCTTGGTTTTGTGTGGTTGGTTGTAATCTTCCTCCTTTTTGAGTCTTTCTCCTTGGGTATTTGTACCCTCCTTCTTAGCTTCAAGGCTCTTAGAGTCTTTGGAACCCTTTTGGTTCTTGTTAGGTCATGAGTCCCACTTCAAACGTGGAACCTAGGTTCCAAGCTCCAAGTTCCTCATGTGACCTAGTTCTTTCCACCCTTTATGTCCTCACATCGTTACTTCGTATTGAGCTTTGGTTCCCACTCAAAACTTGGAACTTATTTTTGGTTTCCAAGTTCCTACCTTGACTTGACTCTTGGTTCTTTCTTCACCTATCCCCTCTCGTGCACATTAATGGTGCATACAAAGGACTCTCCTGCAAGTTTATAAGTCTACTTGTCTCCTCTTTCATTTTTTACATTTTATTTTCTCAGGATTCCTTACCTTATGTGATCTCTTTTTCCTCCTTTCAAATTTTCATTGAAATATTCTATGATTTGAATTTTTTTCAATGCTTGGGTTCTATTTTTCTACCACAATTGACCCCATTTTTATCAGATATGAACTGTGAGGTCAACTTCCTCATTTTCCTCAATGTTATTTTCTTTTGTTTCTTATATTTTTGTTTCTTTGTTTTGTACTTTTCTTGTGCATGGTTTGGGTGTCCCACTCTCTTGTTTCTTTTGTGAGCCCTAGATTCTTTTCCAGGTATAGGGTTTCAATTTTAGGGTTTTACCTTCTTTTTAATATATATTTTTTATTTTTTATTTTTATCATTTTTTTTCCTTTTTTTTTTAGGGCTTATTATGTGATCATGCCCTATTTTGGTCATTTTTATGCACTTTCATTGATTGATCTTTGACCTATTGATCTCTTCTCTTTCACTCTAGAACACAGGTTTTAGATGGAACCTAGAACTTGGAAATATTCATGTCTAGCTCTTATAGCTCAAAACATAATAATACATATCCACAACCATTAGGTTGTGGATTTCATGTGGAACATAGAACTTGGGACTAAGTTCCAAGTCCTCATTTCTATCCAATTCCCACCTGCAATGCATTATTCCTCACTCCATAATGAAGTTACCCTCTTTTCAAATGCATTATTTCCAATCAAGTTCCAAAACGTGATTGGAACTTGGAACTTTGTTCTAGGTTCTTAGTTCCTCCCAATCCTTGAAAGTCGTTTCCCATCAAATTTTCCATTTATTCCATATTGGAATCTAAAACTCAGTTAGAAATTGGATATTGGTTTCAAGTTCCTAGTTCCTTTTGACTCTTACTTCCCCTAACTTCTTCAAGATAACATGTTATTTCTAGTAGACTCTAGAACTCAATTGTAATTTGAAACTTGGTTCTAGGTTCTTGGTTCCTCCCTAACCTTGAAGCCTGTCAACTTTGGAAAAAGGTCCCAAGATCCAATTCTAACTTGATTCCCAGGAATGGTCTATATGAAAGGTATTAGATTTTTATGATGAAAAGACATAACTCCCTCAACCTTCTAGGAAACTTTTGGTAGGTTTTTTATGTTTTAATTTATTTCTTTAAGAGGTCTAACATATCCAAAAAAACCTATTAAAAATTATGAGATATTTAATACATAAAGTTTCATTAGGCTCTCTCTCATGCCTTGTGCAAAATGTCTGACAAAGAATTTTGAAATATTTTTGAGAAAGTTGACAAGATTCTAGGCACAATTAAGTAAGAATTTAAAGGAGTCCCTAAGGTTTTCAAGATCACTTCCACTATTCAAAATATTTCATATAAAAACTTGGGCAATATTAATATAAACATTTCAAGAGAAGAAATTTTGAGAAAGGAGCTACTCCCTAATCAAGTATTATTGCAAACTCTAGCTTAGCACATAGTTGAATTCTCAGGTACACTTCAATTCCCAAAGATGATTTTGGCTTGTGCTACACACTACATCCTAGACACCAAGATCTCTAGAGACCAAGATGGGAATTTAGTTCTAGAAATGTACAATCTTTGGTTTTCCTTTCAAGGCCCTGTTGAAAAATGTGATCGAGGAGCAAGCCCTTAAGGCATTTGAAGAAAAGAAATAATAGTGTGAGGAATCTTAATAAATCATGGCTAGAAAAGCCAATAAAATCCTTCACTAAGGTCCCTAAGAACCTTACTAGGGAATATTTCCATGGATAAATAGGTGTTCTAATTACTCTTATAAGTAGAGTTATGGGAAAATAAAAATTATTGAGTGTATCACACATGGACACATGAACACATCTATGTCATCCTCATGGATAAATATATTTTGACTGAACTCAAATAGTGAGTAAAAATATTCATGAATATTTGACTAATATTCATTACGATTATGAAGTTCTATATGACTTCTTACATTATATACCAACTGGCAAGGCATCCCACCTTCCCAAGTTTGACAAAAAAAATAGAATTCTAGGGGAAGCTGACAAAGAAAGAAGGGTATGGGAACTTTATACCCAACCAAAACTAAAGGAATCCAAGGTTAATTTTAAGAGGGTAAATGATGCTTTTATTTACCCATTTATCAAAAAATTTGCAGAAGATGGTTTGATAAGAATTTTTGATGAGGCAAACCAATTGATATCTAGGTGGGGACACTAGTTCCTTCAATTCCCCAAGTCTACCTACATCAAAATCACTAGGTTTTTTGGAGTTACATTCTTACTCCAAATATTTTTTAGCAATAAAGTTACATTATTGGAGTTCACTAGGTAGGTAATAGAAATTTACAAGAAATTCACAAAAAACACAAGCCTGAAGTGCAATTTCCATTATTTTGGGGTTCTACTCATGTCCAAATATAGTATGATCTAGAGCCTCTGAGAAATAAATTTATTTTTTGAACCTAAAGTTATACAATAGAAGGATTAACTATGACCTAGTTGGAAAGGATAAAGTTTTTGGGATAAAATATAAATATCAAGCTATAATAGAGGACTTTTGGGTTGATTTTCATAATGAGTTTGAGGTAAAAAAGATGGATTTTGTAGACTTACCCTCAAGCAAATTAAAGATATAAGCGTAAAAGAGGATCTCCTTGAGGATATAACTAATAATTGAAACATCATAGATCCTTCCCATGACTTGTAAAATATTGATATTATTCCTCCACCGTTGGTTGATTGGGCCACAAACAAAGTTAATGATATAAAAAAATCAACAAGAATGTTATTAATTTTACTAGTGGATCAATTTGATTCCAAAAGGGGTAGTTAAAAAAGGGAAAGTTTATAAGAAGAAAGAGAAGAGTGAACCTCCTTGAGTATATAGGGGGGAAAAGGGAGAATCCACCAAAGAACTCATACAAAATGTTGATAAGGCAATAAAAAGGGAAAGAACACTAAAAGAAGAAATAAATACATGATTAATGGTGGGGTTTGGAGTGGAGCTACTGAATAAATATTTCCTAGATTAGAATAATATGGTTATCTTGAATCATCATTTTATATAGATCAACCAACAAGAGATAAATTCTATATCACCTCATCTATATAA